>JAWPHD010012250.1:0-77265 GCA_037043455.1 Cyrtodaria siliqua
AAGAATTGTAAGAGATATAGACTTGTAAACACAGCTTACATGCAAAATTTTATGTGAAATGGGACACATTTTATGGGCTATCATTATTTGTGTTCCATGGGAGCCCATGGATTACAGGAACCAAAATTGCTTATGCAGCCCTTAAGATAATGCTATAAGGAAGCCCATGGCCAAATTTGGTTGTGCTAGGATAAGAAATGTAAGAGATATAGACTTGTAAACACAGCTTACGCACACCTTGATGTGGGACTCTGACGCCGACCCCGGGGTGATTACATAAGCTCTCTTATTCTTCGAATAGTCAAGCTAAAAATAAAAATCGCTTGAACATTTTGCGAAAATCACATACGACCGCTTTCCAGATTGTGTACATGTATCACGCTTCATCGGATCGCAATCTCTGCATAGAAATGCTTTATTTTACATGTTTTAATGCCTTTACAGTAAAAAATTGAGATTTCATATTCGGACAAGTTCATTATAGGTCAGGACAAGTGGATTTCTGAAGTCACTTGTCCGACAAGTGGATCCAAAAGTTAATGTAGAGGCCTGATAACCCATATTATGTACAGTATATGACCCATACTCAATAGTATATATATTACATGACCCATATTGAATATTATATATGACCCATATTGAATATTATGTTTAAAATAAATGACTCATATTGAATATTATATGTATTAATTTGGACCATATTGAATATTATATACATTATATGATAGCAATGACATTGATATTGCAGATGTACTTTTTTACCTGAAAACATAGTGTAGGTCACTATGTTTTCAGTATATAATATTCGATATGGTCCATATAATACATATAATAATTAATTGCTTTAAGTTACATTTATCTGCAGCTCTGAGCCCGTCTGTGCTTGCAGGTGTGTGTGCATGAGAGTGTTAGGATGGGTGTGCGTATGTAGTAACAAGGCTAACAGACCCTCTCTCTGCATGGTGACCCTAGAGTGTGTACATGCTTCAACAAAATTACATAAAGCACTTACCTTGTACAAGCAATGTTGGAAGCTATAGACGTTTGTACAGACATGGATGTACCATTGTTTCTGTGCGGGAATAACAGAGGCTCCAGGCACCTACAACATTACATTATGGTATTATATATAGTTATGCAATTTTACAAAAATATGAGAAAACAAAATGCCAAAGTCTGGGGTGCAATGAGTGCATTTAGGGTTCTCTCATTAGCAACCACAGTTAACCATTGGGTATCAACGTTACAATTGGCAATCACTGGGTGCATTCTAGGTTCTCCAATCGGTTCCGGAATGCAACATCAGTTTTCCTTCTAATCCTATCTGAGAACCCACATAGGGCGCCATCCCTATATTGCCAATCTTGCTGTGACTCTATACCTAGGGTGGATTTGTCGCTTCGCTATGACATAAGTTCTAAATGGCAACGAAAATCATCTCCGAAATGGGTGTTGCTGAATTTAATCCCAATAACTTGACTTGTTATTCTGCTAATATATTGGTAGCCAATGATAACCTTGCACTGCCGTTGGTACCATACACTACCTACGTATATCCGTACTGGCTGAATTGGTTAAAAAACTTAACATCAGTACCCATAGTTACCATATGCTGCCATCAGTGGTTACCAGGTGGCCAATGGTAACCAGGTGGCCATTCATAACCCATGGTTAACTGTCAGATGTGATTGCCAGTGGGAGAACCCTGAATGCACTCAAATAGAGTCTGAATGGATATAGGTAATTTATGGAACCATTGGCAGTGCAAGGTTATCATTGCTACCATTAAAACAGTGACAATGTCACTGGTCTGTGACGGGTGTGACTTACCTGGCAAACATACCCTTATACTCGGTGACAATGTCACTGGTCTGTGATGTGTTTGACTTACCTGGCAAACATAGCCTTATACTCGGTGACAATGTCACTGGTCTGTGACGGATGCAGTGGGTGTTGCACCTGGATTATTGCAGTCAGACGCTTCATTAATACCTGCAAACAGACAACATACAAAGTCAAACCAGAACATGTCATGACGAAAGACTTCTTGAACAACTAGCTATCCAGCTGGCTTGCGGAACATCGGTGGTTCTACCCAGGTGCCCGCCCGTGTGCAAAATTTGCTCGGAGGGCACCTGGGGTCTTCCTCTACCAATGGAAGCTGGAAAGTCGCCATATGACCTGAGCTGTTGGTGCAACTATAAAATCCAATTCAATTCAAATCAATTGAACAACCTGACTGCCCCAGCTGGCATGTTGAGTCATTCGAGGGTCGGGGTGTACATCAAACAATAGCATCACAGCTAGATGCAGAAGCTCATGTGTAGCAGAATATTATAAGTTATAATAATAATAAAATAAGTAAATAAGCTAGATGGTGTGCATTAGTGTCTTAAACATTCGGTTAAATGGAGCAAGGTCATCCAGTGATCTACTGTTGGTATAATTGTGTATTATGATGTTTCTTTGAATGGCGTTTTACATCATTTTTTAAGCCATATAAGATGGTCGATTGTTTTGTGGTAGAGGCAGACCATCCCATTTCTCCTGGGTAGACCCAGTACTGTACACCTCCCGCCATCCTGGGTAGACCCAGTACTGTACACCTCCCACCATCCTGGGTAGACCCAGTACTGTACACCTCCCACCATCCTGGGTAGACCCAGTACTGTACACCTCCCGCCATCCTGTGTAGACCCAGTACTGTACACCTCCCGCCATCCTGGGTAGACCCAGTACTGTACACCTCCCACCATCCGTAAGTAGACCCAGTACTGTACACCTCCCACCATCCGTAAGAATCAACACTTTCTCACAAGTTGAGCTCCCAGTTGTGTATTATGAAGTCTGATGACTGTGTGTAATAGTGTCTAAAGAACTGAGCTATACATAATTGTCGACCATAATAAGTAGGTCACCAGGACGACCCTGACCTGCTTTTAGTATAAAAGTGTGCTAATCATCATAGTGTTTCTATGTAGAATCCAGAAGACTGTATCTAATAGTCTATTAACTAGGTCAAGGTCAGGCAGTGACCTACATTTGGTGTTGATGTCAACATCAACATGATTTGTATGCAGGAAGTTTGAAGAGAATAACATCTTTAATAACCTTTAAAGTAGCTATCCCGCCAACAACAGCCAAACTTTAGAACAGAAAAGGAGGTATATAATTATATAAAATACACAATATTAACGGATTTGATCAGCCAGGACAAACCCCAAAACTGGAATTCAACACTCCAGTTTTGGGGTTTGGCCTGGCTAGTTGCCATCTATATTGTGTCTATCGAGTTTGGTTTGGATTCTCAAAATATGTAAGTTATATATATATATACCTTGTCGTCTGTAGGTTTAGAAACAGTGTACATATGTTGTAAAATTTGGCTTATCTTCTTTAATCCTATTTTGTCTTTTTTTAACAACATGAAAATTAATACTGATAACAAACAATAGAAAAATAATAAATACGTTACAATTTACACTTACATAGGTGAAATCAAGAAACTCATATTTGGTAGCCGAACTTGAGAATGCAGCGCACGTGACCAGATGCACGTGCAATGTGGGCAGGAATGTGGTGAGACTGATCAGCTGATTCTTAAATAACTCCAGTTTCTCGTCATACTGCCTGAAACACAAGAATATGTGATTATTGTCCATAACTTAAGTTTTTCCCTATATAAGTCAATGTAAAACTGTGACCCCCGGGGTAGGGCCAGATTTGACCCCATGGTCACCATTTGAACAAACTTGGTGGAGACCATAAGCTAATGGTAAATGCAAAATATTAAACCTCTGGCTCTTGTAGTTTCAGGGAAGATATTTTTAGTTTTTCCTTATATAAGTCAATGTAAAACTGTGACCCCCAAGGTAGGGCCAGCTTTGATTCCATGGTCACCATTTGAAGAAACTTGGTGGAGACCATAAGCTTATGGTAAATGCAAAATATTAAACCTCTGGCTCTTGTAGTTTCAGAGAAGGTATTTTAAGTTATTTTAAGTTTTTCCCTATATAAGTCAATGTAAAACTGTGACCCCCAAGGTAGGGCCAGCTTTGATTCCATGGTCACCATTTGAAGAAACTTGGTGGAGACCATAAGCTTATGGTAAATGCAAAATATTAAACCTCTGGCTCTTGTAGTTTCAGAGAAGGTATTTTAAGTTATTTTAAGTTTTTCCCTATATAAGTCAATGTAAAACTGTGACCCCACCCCACCCACAGGTAGGACCAGATTTGACCCCAGGTTTGACCCCAAGTCACCATCTGAACAAACTTGGTAAAGGACCATAAGCTTATGGTAAATGCAAAATACAAAACCTTAGGCTCTTGTAGTTTCAGAGATTTCTTTTAAAATGTTACCCTATATAAGTCTATGTAAAACATGTGACCCCTACAGCAGGCCCAAATTTGACCCTAGGGTTACCATTTGAACAAACTTGGTAGAGGACCATAAGCTTGTGGTAAATTCATAATATTAAACCTTTGGCTCTTGTAGTTTCAGAGAAGAGGAGTGGTAAATTCATAATATTAAACCTTTGGCTCTTGTAGTTTCAGAGAAGAGGAGTTGTTTTTTAAGTGTTTCCCTATGTAAGTCTAAGCAGGGTCACTATTTGAACAAGCTTGGTAAAGGACCATGTTGCTACATGTAATATATGACAGCTCTGTGCCTTGCGGTTTCAAACAAAAAGATTTTTCAACTTTTTCCCCATATCAGTCTTTGCAAAATCTCTATATACAAACTTTGGACCCTTGGCGTGCAGCCTTTTTTGACGATGAAGACTTCATTTGAACAAACTTGATAGTCCAGGTTTTGACGATCATTTCTAAAAATGAATTGTCAAAACCTGCTGTTCGGTTCTTTAGAAGAAGATTTTTTAAGGTTTCGATTATTTTTAGTAAATATCTTTCCCCTCCCCTGTCTTTGGGATGGCTCCAAATGACCTATACTATGTTAACGAAATGTGGAGGTACGAATGATTGACAATGTAAGTAAATTAAAATCATAATTGCCCCTAGTCTCGGCCTGCCAAGACCATATAATACATGTGTCTTAATTGCAATATCGGTCTAGGCTGATAAGGCCGACTAAAGCGCCCACTAGCGATTCACACGTTTTTCACGCATAAAGATGACATTTTGTGTGACGTCATGTACAACGTCAATTGTCGATGCCTCAGTTAAAAATAAGAAATAAATATTAAATTAAATTGAAAATATGAGGGCTGATCAAATAATACATGGACTTTTTCAATATCGCACTGATTTTTTAATGTAAACATTTAAGATTCTTATACTTTGTAATCCAATTAAAAATAAATAATTGATTTAAACATAAATTCGATACCATGTCTTGTTACCTTGCAATGAATGATCTAATAGACCGAGAAACCCATCTACGGAGCAGTCCAAAATGAGACGTCATTATTTTATAACTGCATTTCGGGAATGGCTTTATGAAAGGTAATTCGTCGGGAAAAATACACAAAACTAAAGTAGCATTCCAAAGCAAGACCTCGGTCTGAGGGTGTCTCGCCCATCGCGGAAAATGGCATATGAAATATTTTATTAAATTTGTGCTTAAATGATGTCCACCAAAGACAACACTTCATACGACCAAGTGTCAAACAAATAACAGTGAGGTAATCATAAGAAGTTAAGTTAATGAGGTTAAGTGGTTTAACCAGGGTGTAGTTTTGGGAAAATAATGCAAAATATGACCTTGACCTTGATATTTTTTGTCCACCAATGCCAACAATACATATGACAAATATCAAAGACATAAAGTGAGGCAATCACATAAAGTTAACTGAGGTTAAGTTAACTAACCAAGGTTAAGTTACCTAAGGTTAAATTTGGGGGAAATAATGCAAAATATGACCCTGAGCTTGGTATTTTTTGTCTTCCAGCGATGTCCACCAATGCCAACAATACATATGACCAAGTATCAAAGACAAAGAGACAATCACATAAAGTTAACTGAGGTTAAGTTACCTAACCAAGGCTAAGTTTGGGGAAAATAACACAAAATATGACCTTGACCTTGGTAATTTTTGTCGTTCAGTGATGTCCACCAATGCCAACAATACATATGATCAAGTATCAAACAAAGAAAATGAGGCAATCACATACAGTTAACTGAGGTTAAGTTACCTAACCAAGGTTAAGTTTTGGGAAAATAACGAAAAATATGACCTTGACTATGGTAATTTTGGCATTACCTTGACCCAACAAAGCATTTGACAAAGTTTCAGAAAAATTCAAGCAGCGATTGTTGAGATATAGTTGATTTAAAATGCAGACAATGCCGCCGGAAAATTGACTGGTATGTCTCGCTACCCACTATGTGGGCGAGACAATTACAATTGTGAAATATTGAACAAGGAGAACTATGATAAATATAAATAAAATAAGTAGAGGCACTCTTCCGTGCTTTTACAGTGAAAATGACAATGTCAGAAAAAAACACGAAGCACTAAAATGTAAATAAAATATTAAATAACTTTTAATAAAACAAAAAAGTTAATACAAAATAAAAACTGTAAAGACTTAAAATTTTAAAATCATATTTTTTTCAAGATATATATAATTTTTTATATGCGTTAATAAATTAAGAATGCCACGATATATATTAAATAAATATGTCTTTTGAAATGACTGCTATTTGTTTTCTAAATACTTTGAATATGTATGCTAAACTCGATCGAATTCATATGATCTCTTTCCAAAGTTGTGATATGCTTATAAAACATGATTATTCAACAATGCGGTAAAATCTTTTTTTAATGTAAGATATGAATAATAAAATAATATAACAGCAATTAAGTTGACTGTTTATAACATGTTTCGTCATTTATAAATTTAGGTTGTTTTTGGTTTTCAAGGCGACGTCATAGCACACAAATGACGTGTTCCGTGGCGGCTAGTGGGGTTGTAAAAATGTGTATATCTTGAAATCTGTTTCAAATAATTTTATAATATTTACTGATATGAAAGTGTGATTATAGTGTTTTAACAATTAATAATGTCCACATAATATTTCAACGGCTCTCGTATATCTCACGACGTTAGAGGCAATTTCAAACGTTCCTTTTTCCCAAGGCCTTGGTTATGAATGCGTAGCATGGCGTAGTGAAGGAATCAGAAGCGGGCTGAGTGACCGAGGCTTAACTGCCCTCTGTTGCATCATAACTGTCGTTTGCTGCTTTATCTTCACTTCTGACAGCAACCACAGATCTCTTACCTGTCTATTTCCTTGAGCAATGAGTCTTTCGTCTCCAAGATTTTTTCTTGCATGGTGTCGTACAACTTAACAATGTCTTCCTTCTCCTGTTGGGCGTTAGCTTCGATCTCTTCCAGCAAACATCGTAACAACAGGATCCCATCTCTCACGGAGTTCTGTAGATCTCGAATAGACTTAAACAAAATACACATACAATATAGAAAGAGCCATAACTCTGTAGTTCAATAACCGATAACGTTGGTTTGTCAGAATGACCGTGCTAGAGAGTTAACAAGGCAGACTATTGCATTTTTTCATTAAATCCAAGACCATAACTTGTCCCAAGTATCCACTGACATAAAGACCCTGACGATGTTTGGTAAAGATCAAATGCAAAATGAAAATCATACAGTGTTAACAACAAGGCATTATTAGGAGAACAGATGCCAATATCATAACAACCAGATGCCAATATCATATCAATTAGATGCCAATATCATATCAATCAGATGCCAATATCAAATCAATCAGATGCCAATATCAAATCAATCGAAACATGTTGTAAGCACTGTGTTGTGTAGGTCTAATATTTGAATTCATCATAAACAGTCTATTAAATCATTTTAAAATTATTCTATAAGAATTTCATGATTCTTGGTTTCAAGAAACTCAATGCTCAGTCAGTTTTCAGAACACACTGAGTTGCATCATAATCCTAATGGCATGACATGATGTCATAATACCAGGATGTCATGCCAGAATACCAGGATGTCATGTCATAATACCAGAAAGTGATGTCATGATAGAAACAACCAAATAAAAATATGCATGAAGCATTCTCATTGGACCAATGAAACCAGTTAATTTAAAACTCATTTCATTCTCAGAACACATAGAGGTTTTTACTTGACATTGAGTAATGAGGTTCTTGAAATTCAGAAACACAAAATTCTAATAATAAAATAATTCTAAAATGATTTAATAGAATGTTCATAGTCTTTAAATAATTCAAGATTGCATATATTACAGTGGAGAATGAATTACCAGGTAAGTAAGGAGAAATGTTTAGGCTTGTTTATTATGTTTTGATCTTTGAGAATAAAAATATCATTATTTGCCTATTTTAAGTCGGTCCCTAGAATACCACGAGATAACCCCCTTTAAAGATTCACACTGGGTAGACTGGGACACCATGCCACTAGAATGGGAATCTGCCGCTAGACTGGGACACCATGCCACTAGACTGGGACACCATGCCACTAGAGACTGGAACACCATGCCACTAGACTGGGACACCATGCCACTAGACTGAGACACTATGCGACTAGACTGGGACACCATGCCACTAGACTGGGACACCATGCCACTAGACTGGGATCCTGTCGCTAGACTGGGAATAATGCCACTATACTGGGCTCCTGTCGCTAGATTGGGACCCTGGTCACTAGACTAGGACAACATGCCACTAGACTGAAACACAATGACACTAGACTGGGACACCATGCCACTAGACTGGGACACCATGCCACTAGACTGGGACCATGCCACTAGACTGGGACACCATGCCACGAGACTGGGCTCCTGTCGCTAGACTGGGACCCTGCCAATAGGCTGGGACACCAGCTCACTAGATTGGGACACCATGCCAATAGACTGGGACCATGCCATTAGACAGGACCCTGCCACTAGACTGAAACACCATGGAACTAGACTGAGACACCAAGCCGCTAGACTGAGACACCATGCCACTAGACTGAGATCCTGTTGCTAGACTGGGACATAATGCCACTAGATGTGCTTCTGTCACTAGATTGGGACCCTGCCACTAGACTGGGACACCATGCCACTAGACTGAAACACCATGCCACTAGACTGGGACACTTGGATACCATGCCACTAGACTGGGACCCTGACACTAGACTGGGACACCATGCCACTAGACTGGACTCCTGTCGCTAGACTGGGACCTTGCCACTAGGCTGGGACACCATGTCACTAGACTGGGACACCATGCCAATAGACTGGGACCATGCCATTAGACAGGACCCTGCCATTAAACAGGACCCTGCCACTAGACTGAAACACCACGCCAATAGACTGGGACACCATGCCACTAGACTGGGACCATGCAACTATAATGGTACTCCATACCACTAGACTGGGACCCTGCCACATACCTGCATTGTGTCGTCCAGTTTCTGACAGCCTTGTTTATACGCCGTCTCTAGATCCACACAATGGGACCGGCTCTCTCTGAAAATGTAGAGAAAATAAACTCGGAGTAATAGAAGAGTAACAGAGTCAAAATAATGTGGTATACTTTGTGCCTCTGAATAGTGTAATATGTGCTAGAAGTATGCCCCAGTGTGTGTGAGGTGAGGATGGACTGGGGGGAGGTGAGGATGGTCTGAGGGGAGGTGAGGATGGACTGGTGTGAGGTGAGGATGGACTGGGGGAGGTGAGGATGGACTGGTGTGAGGTGAGGATGGACTGGGGGAGGTGAGGATGGACTGGGGGGAGGGGGCAGGGGCAATTGAAATTTGTGCTTTGTGTTTAGATGTCAAGACTACAAATATCACGAAACCTTAATCACACTCGTTGATGGATGACTTTATTAGGTTTCAACAGCAAATTAAAACAAAAGTAAGCCTATATTGATTTCATGAACATAACTGCACTAGTGGCCATCTTTAAGTTATATAAAAGAAGTAAGTCCAAAGGCGAGCTTTTGTGTCCATAAATATGCCTGCAAAAAAAGTTGGGACACAACTTGTAAACAGAGACAGTCCCGCTGTTGTGCATGGCCTTAAAGAAACTAACCCGACAAATAACGGCAAAAGCACACTACAAAACCGTTTATCAAAACTCTATCCAGGTGTTCAGGTCATATAATAATGTACATGTGATGATTAAAAGTATAAGTTTATTCACGTGTTCTTAAAATACCCGTGATCGTAAAATTAATTATGAGTTAGTAACTCTTAAAAAAGGGGAAAACATGGTGCCCTGAAGGTCAGGAGGGAAAAACATGTTGCTATGAAGGTCTGGAGGGTTAAACATAGTGCCTTGAAGGTCTTGAGAGGAAAACACAATGCACTGAAGTTCTGGAGGGGAAAACATGGTGCCCTGAAGGTCTAGAGGGGAAAACAAGATGCTCTGAAGGTCTGGAGGGGTAAACATGGTGGCATGAAGGTCTGGGGGAAAACATGATGCCCCGAAGGTCTGGAGGGTAAATCATTATGCCCTGAAGATCTGGAGGGGTTTACACGATGTATAAAGGTCTGGAAGGGAAAACACAATGCCCTGAAGAATTTGAGGGGAAAACATGGTGCCCTGAAGGGCTGGAGAGCAAAACAAAATACCCTGAAGGTCTGGAGAGGAAAACACAATACCCTGAAGGTCTGGAGAGGAAAACACAGAGCCCTGAAGGTCTAGAGGGGAAAACACAATGCCCTGAAGGTCTGGGGGAGGGAACATGGTGCCCTGAAGGTCTGGATGGAAAAATAGGGTGCCCTTGAAGGTCTGGAGGGGAAAACACGGTGCCTTGATGGTCTGGAGGGGAAAACACGGTGTCCTGAAGACATTGGAGAGGAAACATTACAAATTGTCTTACACTTTCATATCTCTAAAACAGTTGATACACAGCATCAGTTTTTTCTCTGTAGAAAACAGAATAAACGGCTCACCATGGATCTCTGAAATAGAAATTTGTTTATTTAGGGAGATTCATAAAATTTGTTGATTTTTCTTCAGAAGACTCCTTGACCCCCATAAAAAACTATGTATTCTTGCATACCACTATACATCAGCCTTTTTCATATGTGCTGGAATTATAGGTTATTAGATTTGCATTGGTATATATACAGGAGTTCTTCCACATATTAATATTGCGCGCCTTTAAGAGCGCAATATTTATCTGTAGAAGAACAAGTGCATATATCCCAATACAAATCTAATAACCTTTTTGTTGCATAAGCATTTTAATAAAAAAAAAAAAAAAAAATTAGAACAAAAACATAGGTTTAACATTTCATTTTCATCAAACACATTTATTTGAAACAAACATTATGTTTGTAACATCGTGGAAATTGTTCACAATGAAACAGAAGTACTATAATATTTACATCACATGACAAACTTTCTGTGACATGAACTGCGAATTGCACCAATCCCTAACCAGTATGCAAAATAGTAGTTCCAGTACAATGATTTTACAACATTTGAATATGAACACGTCAATATGGGCGAAAACTGATGGTTCCTGTGACACTGAAAGTAAACGGAGCTTGTAAATACATATGCAATAAAATATGATCTTACAGATGAGGGCAGATAAAAGTCACTCCCATCAACACGTCAACAGCTGCATGATGTCATTGTAGAATTTGATCTTACAGATGGGGACAGATAAAAGTCACGCCCATAAACATGTCAACAGCTGCATGACGTCATTGTGGAAAATATGATCTTACAGATGGGGGCAGCTAAAAGTCACTCCCATCAACAAGTCAACAGCTGCATGACGTCATTGTGGAAAATATGATCTTACAGATGGGGGCAGCTAAAAGTCACTCCCATCAACACGTCAACAGCTGCATTTCGTCATTGTGGAAAATATGATCTTACAGATGGGGGCAGCTAAAAGTCACTCCCATCAACATGTCAACAGCTGCATGACGTCATTGTGGAAAATATGATCTTACAGATGGGGGCAGCTAAAAGTCACTCCCATCAACATGTCAACAGCTGCATGACGTCATAGTGTAAGTAGAAGCCGGATTGCTAAATTTTACCGCACAAGTCTAACATAAAAAGGGGGATAATTTGGTAATAGGCATGACAGAGTTTTCTGTACTTGTTACACAGCTGATAAGCATGTATACCAAGTTTCAAATTTTCTTTCCATATGTTTTTGGAATAGTACTACATTCAAAAGGTTAACCAAACATCTAAGTGGAAAAGGGGGATAATTCTAATAAAATACAAGACAGAGTTATGGTGCTTGTCAGATATGGTTGTGTAATAATGATGATCATGTGTGCCAAGTTTCAGTTTTTTTGTCGTTTGTTATTTGGACTATGACTGTATATTCAACATTTTAAATGAAAAACCTAAGTAAAAAAGGGGGATAATATAGGTAAAATACATGATAAGAGTTAAGGTTCTTGTCATATAACATTGTATAATGATAATGAACATGTGTGCCAAGTTTTCAGGCAAATCGTTTTTGAGAAATGAGGAAAAACAAAAACTTTAAGCAAAAACTTTAAGCAAAATGTTAAAACGTGTAAACAGACGGACGGAATGACAGAAGACGGACAAGATGGATATCATCAAACTAGAAGATTAGCCTAGATTTGCTTTGCAATCCGGCTGAAAAAAAGTTACTAAATGCTGATTGTTGGCAACATCCACACACAAAATGAGTTACTGCACTGTTTCTGTTCTCACTACACTGTTTCTGTACTTACTACACTGTTTCTGTACTTATTACACTGTTTCTGTACTTACTACACTGTTTCTGTATATCCCTGCTATGCTTGGTAAGCATCATTACCTCGTGTGTCAGGAACATTTTGGCACGATGAGTGTCCTCCCTGCACGTGACACATAGTGGTTGGGTGCACGTGTTGCAGAAAAACATCTGCTTGTCAGTCTGTCAATAATGAATGAATAATTTACTGTAACTACTTACATTTGAGGCATACGAGAGCTATCTACAACCAGTCAACCGTACTCAACAACTATTCTTGGTATTGTTTATGATAACCTGATTAAGCAGAAAGTAAAGATAGACAATAGCTGGGTAAGAGGTAAAAATGTATGCGTTTTGATGATCAATGAACATTAACTTTAGTATGTCCTTGAACCTAGTCAATCAACAGGCATTTGATAAATCACCATTGCATCATACTTTATAGTTTCTCATGAAATGGAAACATTTCCTTGTAAACTTAAGTTCACTATGACCTTCAACCTTAATATCTAAACACCTGTAGGCATCTGACCAATCAAATGAAATACTGACACATCATGTTCTTTATTTCTTTAGCTTAGAACTACAGAAAAACAGCAACTTGATTGATCATTTAACAAATATTAAACTAACTCGCCAAATAACGACAAAATTACACTACAAAACCGTTTATCAAAACTCAATCCAGGTGTTCAGGTCATATAATAATATATATTTGCAGATTTTAAAAGTATATGTTTATTAACGGGTTCTTAAAATACACGTGATTGGATATGTGTAAAATGAATTACGAGTTGGTAACTCTTTAATTCGACGCTCCAGTTTTTAGGGTTTGGCTTGGCTGGTTAAAGCTGTTTATATTTTGTCTATAGAGTTTGGATTCTCAAAATATGCAAGTTATATATATACTTCGTCATCAGTCGGTTTAGAAACGGTGAACATGTAGAATTGGCTGTTGTTGGCGGGATAGCTACTTTAACTGAAAACTGCAAACAAATTAACTCAATTTGTAGCACAACAATATATCATGTTTATAAATACACGTATCATATTTCACAATAGATAAGGTCTTATTGAATAATATTCTAACCACGGCGGTGGCCTAATTGTTAAGCATCCGCTTCACATGTGGAAAGTCGTAGGTTCAATTCACGGCAGGGTCACTAGTAGCTCCCTCGCATGATGGCACTAGCAGCTCCCTCGCATGATGGCACTAGTAGCTCCCTCGCATGATTGCATTAGTAGCTCCCTCGCTTGATGGCACTAGTAGCTTCCTATCATGATGGCACTAGTAGCTCCCTTGCATGATGGCACTATTAGCTCCCTCGCATGATGGCACTAGTAGCTCCCTCGCATGATTGCATTAGTAACTCCCTCGCTTGATGGCACTAGTAGCTTCCTATCATGATGGCACTAGTAGCTCCCTTGCATGATGGCACTAGTAGCTCCCTTGTATAATAGCATTAGTAGCTCCCTTACATGATGGCACTAGTAGCTCCCTCGCATGATGGCACTTGTAGCTCCCTTGTATAATAGCATTAGTAGCTCCCTTACATGATGGCACTAGTAGCTCCCTCGCATGATGGCACTAGTAGCTCCCTCGCATGATTGCATTAGTAGCTCCCTCGCTTGATGGCACTAGTAGCTTCCTATCATGATGGCACTAGTAGCTCCCTTGCATGATGGCACTATTAGCCCCCTCGCATGATGGCACTAGTAGCTCCCTTGTATAATAGCATTAGTAGCTCCCTTACATGATGGCACTAGTAGCTCCCTCGCATGATGGCACTAGTAGCTCCCTCGCATGATGGCACTTGTAGCTCCCTCGCATGATGGCACTAGTAGCTCCCTCGCATGATGGCACTAGTAGCTCCCTCGCATGATGGCACTAGTAGCTCCCTCGCATGATGGCACTATTAGCCCCCTCGCCTGATGGCACTAGTAGCTCCCTCGCATGATGGCACTAGTAGCTCCTTCGCATGATGGCACTAGTAGCTCCCTCGCATGATGGAACTAGTAGCTCCCTCACATGATGGCACTAGTAGTTCCCTCGCATGATGGCACTAGTAGCTCCCTCGCATGATGGCACTAGTAGCTCCCTCGCATGATGGCACTAGTAGCTCCCTCGCATGATGGCACTAGTAGCTCCATCGCATGATGGCACTATTAGCCCCCTCGCCTGATGGCACTAGTAGCTCCCTCGCATGATGGCACTAGTAGCTCCTTCGCATGATGGCACTAGTAGCTCCCTCGCATGATGGCACTAGTAGCTCCCTCGCATGATGGCACTAGTAGTTCCCTCGCATGATGGCACTAGTAGCTCCCTCGCATGATGGCACTAGTATCCCCCTCGCATGATGGCACTAGTAGCTCCCTCGCATGATGGCACTTGTAGCTCCCTCGCATGATGGCACTATTAGCTTCCACGCATGATGGCACTAGTAGTTCCCTCGCATGATGGCACTAGTAGCTCCCTCGCATGATGGCACTAGTAGCTCCCTCGCATGATGGCACTAGTAGCTCCCTCGCATGATGGCACTAGTAGCTCCCTCGCATGATGGCACTAGTATCCCCCTCGCATGATGGCACTAGTAGCTCCCTCACATGATGGCACTAGTAGCTCCCTCGCATGAAGTTCAGCATATGAAGGGTAGTGCTAGGAGCCTTGAACTAGTCGAACCGGTGTTAGAGTATCATGTCATGTGTCTATGGCATGGTACTTCAGCGAGGCAGCACTATAAAGTTGAGCACTGAGCTCGCCGTTACAAGTTGACACCGTTGATATATGACGGAAAGATTGTTAAAAGCGAAGTTAAAACTCCAAACACACGTAGGGTAACTTGCCCTTGAGTCGAACATATTATTGATTCTCAGCATTTCTGTCTATTTGTGTTCATGCTCCTGCTGGCTGCCCCAGCGTTAAAATTATTAATTGACAGCAACTATTAAATGGTACCAGTCTGTTAGATAGGATTACGTCATATTTTACCACCCACCAAAACGCCCTGGACATCAATTTTGCAACTTCGATAGTGGCTCATAAAACGGCTTGTTTGTTGCAGTTAGTTAAAAAAATAAGTATTTTTCTTAATGTACCGGTATATATAAAATTCCTAACAAAAACTACATATTCTAAGCGTCTTCTTCTGTAAAATGTTCGAGTACTGGTTCTCGATTTCAATGTTTGTCTTCTGGGTAAGATAATTTTAGACATGCCCCAAAGTCAAACATGGTAATAATGGTAATTGCCCTTGAGTCGGACTATAAAGGTAGGGCCTTCCCCAGCCAGCGGCGCCGCCATCCCTTAACTTTTGAAACATACATGCCGCGATCCTTAATCTGACCGCGACCCTTTAAAACCATGCCGCAATCCCTTAAAAGTGTTTCAAAACATTCATTTCCCAGTGTTAATTAATGACATATCTGATCAAATAACGCCTTGAGGCATAAAGGCCTGACAAGACGTATCCTTAGCTCCTGATTGGAGTGTTTTCACAAGGATTAGAGGGGCAGAGGTGTAAATTACCTCCGTGATAAGGATCTAATTCAAGAATTCAACCATGCGTACATGACCTGTAAACTTATTACGTCATCAAATGTGAAAACAATTTACATATTGGGGGGGGGGGGGGGGGGGGGGGGTTGTTCACGTGATCACTTAAAATAACAAGAGGTCAATGACCTTGAAGCTCTACTGATTGATTTTGATTTCAGGAAGTAGTCGCTACAAACTGGTTTTTTGAAAATCTTTTTTTAGCCGTGGTGGGCATCTTGAATTTCCGGGCGACCTCAAATTTTGCTAGGATAAATAAGACATCAAGAGCAACATTCCTATGAAGTTTCATGAAAATCCATCTAGTAGTTTCAGAGGAGTAGTCGCTACAAGTTTTCATTATATAACTCTATGTAAACAAAGATGGCCACTGACAGCCATGTTTAACATTGAATCAAAATAATGTTCGACTCGGATAACCATCATGTCATGCTGATCATTTTAGAAAAAGTCCCATATCAATATCTCTTATAGTTTTCAAGAAGTAGTCGCTAGAAACTTATTTTTTAAAAATCTATTTTTAGCCATGGTGGCCATCTTGAATTTCCGGCCGACCTGAAATTTTGCTCAGATCAATTAGACATCAAGAGCAACGTTCGTGTGAAGTTTCATGAAAATCCGTCAAGTAGTTTCAGAGGAGTAGTCGCTACAAGTTATCATTATATAACTCTTATGTAAACATACATGGCCACTGGCAGCCATGTTTAACGTAGAATCAAAATAAGGTTCGACTTGAATAACCATCATGTCATGCTGATCATTTAAGAAAAAGTCCCATATCAATATCACTTATAGTTTTCAAGAAGTAGTCGCTACAAACTTGTATTTTGAAAATCTATTTTTAGCCATGGCGGCCATCTTGAATTTCCGGCCGACCTGAAATTTTGCAAGGATCAATAAGACATCAAGAGCAACATTAGTGTGAAGTTTCATGAAAATCCGTCAAGTATTTTCAGAGGAGTAGTCGCTACAAGTTATCATTATATAACTCTATGTAAACAAAGATGGCCACTGGCAGCCATGTTTACATCGAATCAAAATAATGTTCGACTCGGATAACCATCATGTCATGCTGATAATTTTAGAAAAAGTCCCATATCAATATCTCTTATAGTTTTCAAGAAGTAGTCGCTACAAACTTATTTTTTAAAAATCTATTTTTAGCCGTGGCGGCCATCTTGAATTTCCGACCAACCTGAAATTTTGCTAGGATCAATTAGACATCAAGAGCAACATTCTTGTGAAGTTTTATGAAAATCCGTCAAGTAGTTTCAGAGGAGTAGTCGCTACAAGTTTTCATTATATAACTCTATGTAAACAAAGATGGCCGCTGGCAGCCATGTTTAACGTCGAATCAAAACGATTTTCGACAAGGACCAACATCATGTCATGCTGATCATTTTAGAAAAAGTCCCATATCAATATCTCTTATAGTTTCAAGAAGTAGTCGCTACAAACTTATTTTTTAAAAATCTATTTTTAGCCGTGGCGGCCATCTTGAATTTCCGGCCGACCTGAAATTTTGCTAGGATCAATTAGACATCAAGAGCAACATTCCTGTGAAGTTTCATGAAAATCCGTCAAGTAGTTTCAGAGGAGTAGTCGCTACAAGTTTTCATTATATAACTCTATGTAAACAAAGATGGCCACTGGCAGCCATGTTTAACGTCGAATCAAAACGATTTTCGACAAGGACCAACATCATGTCATGCTGATCATTTTAGAAAAAGGCCCATATCAATATCACTTAGAGTTTTCAAGAAGTAGTCGCTACAAACTTGTTTTTTAAAAACCTATTTTTAGATTTGGCGGCCATCTTGGATTTCACATCTACATGAATTTTTGCTAGGATCAACTAGACATCAAGAGCAACATTCTTGTGACGTTTCATGAAAATCCATCAAGTAGTTTCAGAGGAGTAGTCGCTACAAGTTTTCATTATATAACTCTATGTAAACAAAGATGGCCGCTGGCAGCCATGTTTAAGTCGAATCAAAACGATTTTCGACAAGGACCAACATCATGTCATGCTGATCATTTTAGAAAAAGTCCCATATCAATATCTCTTATAGTTTTCAAGAAGTAGTCGCTACAAACTTATTTTTTAAAAATCTATTTTTAGCCGTGGCGGCCATCTTGAATTTCCGGCCGACCTGAAATTTTGCTAGGATTAATTAGACATCAAGAGCAACATTCCTGTGAAGTTTCATGAAAATCAGTCAATTAGTTTCAGAGGAGTAGTCGCTACAAGTTTTCATTATATAACTCTATGCAAACAAAGATGGCCGCTTGCAGCCATGTTTAACGTCGAATCAAAACGATTTTCGACAAGGACCAACATCATGTCATGCTGATCATTTTAGAAAAAGTCCCATATCAATATCACTTAGAGTTTTCAAGAAGTAGTCGCTACAAACTTGTTTTTTAAAAACCTATTTTTAGATTTGGCGGCCATCTTGGATTTCACATCTACATGAATTTTTGCTAGGATCAACTAGACTTCATTGGCAACATTTCGGTAAAGTTTCATGAAAATCTAATCAGTAGTTTCAGAGGAGTAGTCGCTACAAAAAAAAAGTTAACGGACGGACAGACGGACGGACGACGGACGCCGCACCACGGCATCACGTCTTCACGTGAAAATAGCAGAACTTTCACATTTCACGTTAAATGTGGATGAGCAGACGTGAAGCGCTATAGGACCATCATACAAATAGTAATAGATTTGGAATCCAGTCAAGGGAGACCACTTTTGTCAGCAAACTGTATTAGACTAGTTTCAGGCCGACCAGTGCTACTTGTAATGTAGTGAGCTATGTCAGCGAAACTGTCGGCATACCACCAGTCTATACTGCCTATACTGTATCTGAAACACGACTCGGCTGATTGTAGTGTCCCTGGGGATTCCCCGTGCCAGATGTTCGCGCAAGTACGAAAGTTCAGCTCTCGGGGGAGGAGGAGGGACACTAAAAAGACTGAAAAGGACTAAAAATTCACGTTTCACGTCACCATATCATGCGATCACGTTTTACCAAGACCAAAATCTTGGATCACGCTGATATAATTTTCACGCAATCACGCAAAAATATTGTTTGTTTAACGTGTCATGTTTTTAAAAACACCCCGATCACGTTTTCACGCAAAACCCCTTTGGGACCCCCTTGAGTGTATCATATTTTTCCAAAAAAAAAACAAATGTAAAAAAATGGTCTGGTCATATGGCAGACTGGTAGATATATTTAAAACATGCTTTAAATGAATCAGGTGTATGCCAAAACCCGTATTTTACTTCAAAACATGAAAAAAAATTGACATGCAGGATGGGAGCCCCCTCCCGCACCCACCCCCCACACTCACGCGCATTAAATGCCACTATCCCTTAAAAAAAATCTGGGGAAGGCCCTGAAAGGTAACTGCCAAACTCAATAGACTGAGATAATTCTTGTTTGTTTGAATGAAAGAATATCAATGGATTGCCTCCCTTCACATAGTAACAATTTCGCCAGTTTCCAATAGAGGAAGAAATTCAACCATCAATTTATGTCCGACTCAGGGGCAAGTTCCATTCAGGGGCAAGTCACCCTACATGCATAGTTTTACAATCTTTACATATATCTGATTGACAAGGCCAAAAAAAAAAAGTGTGTTTCCTATTGCATGCTCTAAAAAAATAGGGTCGGTAGGTAGGCATTTTCTTTCTTTTTTTTGGAGCAAGATATTGTGAGATTCTACATGTATTTATCTCATAAACCCCATACAAGTTGATGATACAGCTGTGATGTCAGTTAACCTCGATATATTGAGATAAATCATTGTTCAGAACAAATAAAAATAAAAAAAAATAATAAAAAATTCATAAAAAGTTTTAGGAAAATAGGGTCGGTCGGGCCCACGGAAACACAGGTTTTTTTTTTTTGGCCCAACCAATGTAATATCTGACAGGCATACCTGATCACAGTTGGCACACTTGATTTTGTCACCTGTTGACGACGACTCCACCAGGAACTTGAGTAGAGGGTCCGGGGGAGGCAGTGTACAGTCCTCCTTGATCGCTGTGACACCACTGAAAAATAATTGCGGGTCACAAAACATTACTTAGTAACGAAAATATTTGCGGGTCACAAAACATTACTTAGTAACGAAAATAATTGCGGATCGAATAACATTACTGTATTATCTGCCATCCCATTGTAGTAATAATAACAATGCTAGAAAAAAAATTATTTGAAAAATGAAATTTGGGGGTAGTACTGTGTAAACTTAGCTACATATACTGGACATCATATTTTTATACATCTGGTACAGAAACTGCGATTACACTTTAATTTACAGATGAGAGATTACCTCAAATTTATCATTACTAAAAAACGCCATTTTCCCATTGCTATTTTTTTGGGGGTTGGGGAGGTCCTGTGAATAGTGTAGTGGACTTGAAACTGGAGGACCCAGGTCGGTGGTTTCTTGAGGAAGATATTTCCACTTAGCCTCGGCCGTCGGATGGAGATGTAAACCGGGTGGTCCCGTATAATTAACCACTGGAATATATTCGCTAGTAAGAGTAGGGCAGGTTTCCGGATTCCTATGTTATTGTAACCTTTCCCTCTCTGAGAAGGCTTCAAACCACATATAATTTTATGTGTTGATGAGCAGTTGCACAACATTAAATTGTCTATTTTTCCTTTAACCATTAACCCGCTACATATATATAGTGGACTGTTCTTTCTTCGAATTAAGACCATTCCATTTATGTGACAAAGGGGTGTTTTAGGGAAAATGACTGAACAGATGGAACAGGACATGACACTTTCCCGTCGTCTGCTTTGCCGTACACACATATTATTCAGATGCTGCGGTAGTAAACAAGGGTTGGGGTGACTATAAATACAGAAGGGGGCCAACATAAACTCGTCCAAATTTTTGTCATTAAACCTTACTTACCCGCAGACAGGACATGACACTTTTCCGTCTTCTATTTTGCCTTCGACACATCTTGCGCAGAAACTGTGGTAACACTGAAGAATACACGGGTCAAGGTACTGCTCTGTGCAGATGCTACACTGTAACGGGTTCCATTTACTTGACTCTAGATCTTCTGGCACTTCAGAAAACATCAATATCGACCCTGACATTCCATCTGAATATCAGTGCTTCACAACTAAAATGAAAAAAATGTGTGATGCATGGAAAGAAATATTCTATTTTAAAGAGACACATCGCCACCTGCAAAATGCTTCAATTAAAGCACCTTCTATCAATTTGTCCTCCAGCCAGGGGAAGGGGGTGGACCAGTGATTAATCAGAAATTCAGGATTTGTGTGTGCAAAATAATTGCTAGCACGCACTAAGAGCCAATTAGCGCCAAGTGGGTGTCTCTGGTGCATATTATTTTTACAGATAAAGGTAAAAAGTATACTGTTTACAAAACATACCAATATTGAGAAAGTAAGAGTAAAAATTGGGAAGTGTCGTAAAGTAAAAAATTTCAAAAATGGCCGTGCAAAAGACGGCTGCATGGTTGGCTGGCTAATACATTGCGGTGGACATATTAGCAGACGCTTTGTCCAATTCCCCTGGGGAGCAACGGTCGTTCAATAGCTATTCATAGCTAATGTTTATATGCCATGGCCCAGGGCCTTTTATAATGTTTATATGCCATGGCCCAGGGCCTTTTCTAATGTTTATATGCCACGGCCCAGGGCCTTTTCTAATGTTTATATCCATGGCCCAGGGCCTTTTATAATGTTTATATGCCATGGCCCAGGGCCTTTTCTCGGAAATTGGGGAAGAGGACCTTCAATAGTGAGGAAGAAATTTAGGGGAATTTTCTCAGCCAAATAGGAGAAGAAAGAAGGCTATTTTGATAGGGGAAGGGGCCAAATATGGAATGGGCCGAATATTGGCCCATTTATGAAGGGAAAAAAGCTCCGCATACCGACTTTTAAATAAAAAAATTGTATCTTGTATCTAATATTTACGCCCAATTCCCCAGGTTTCAAGACTTTATCAATACCAAATATTCCCATGTTGGTACCAGGTTCTAAATCCCTACCAGCTGTCATAAGTTATGTGTGTGGTATGCCCGTTGATGTCAAATGTAATTTACAGAGGAATGAGTATTAAAAGCAGGATAAAAACAGTGTTCAACTATGGACTACATGCAACATGATGGACACAACTCACTGCCACCATGAACTGATTTTGGGTTGTAGTTATGGTGCCAACCATATATCAAAAAATAATACAGTTCATAGAGGCAATGATGACATTCGACTATTATAAGAATTCATATTTTCCCAGAACAATAGGGCAGCTGATGGGCAAAACATGACTATGGACAGACTTCAAACGTCACAGAGATACTCCACTCCTTCTTGACCAGCGACGTATATATAGTAGGCTCTCACTCTGCTACAAGTTCACCAACAGTCTTGTAGCTATCCCACTTGAGGACTATATGACAATGACGAACAGACGATCTAGACACTGACACCCACTTCAATTTAGAGTAATAGGCATGACATCCGACTATTATAAGTATTGGTATTTCCCCAGAACAATAGTTCACTGGAATGCCCTTCCTTCAGATATCCCCACCATACCCAAAATAGAGCTGTTCAACTCTGCAACTAACATAGTGCAAAATGACTCGCCATAAGCAGCCCCAAAGTGTTTTTATTTTTAATCTTTTCTCACTTACTTTTATTCTATTAAACGTCTATGTCAGATAGATAGACGCGCGTCATTCCTAGGTCCCCAGCTGGGGTTTGGAATTAAAGATAGATAGATAGATGTTTGCTGGCAGTTTATTCCACTGGACATTGGACAAAGTTCTGCTAACATTTTTTAAAAAACTATTGTAAGACTAAGAATGTATTTGTGCTTAGACAGGGCAATTCTATCATAATAAGTTATAATACTATCGAACTTATTATGATAGAAATTATTAGAACACTTAAAGATTAAGAACATGCAAAAGTTCAAGAAGTTCTTTCAAGAAAGATACTTTGACATGAAGTCCCCGTGGGTTACATTTAAGTGTTAGCGTTAGACATGGACGTTTCAGCGATGTATATCTTCTTAAAACGACCCAAAGTTCTAGCTACATCACTTACATGAATGTTTATTTGGTAACTACATTAAAAACAACCGAATTACATGTCAGTAATTGAATAAGGAAATGAAATTCTACCGCAAGCAGCCATATTGAAAGTCTAATACATGAGCAATCAGGTTGTCGTCGTCGTTCAGTTAGAGATTAAGAAGTCTTCTGCTGTGTAATGTATGCGCTATGTCTGTGTATTTAACCGTAATTATTATTATTATTATTATTATTATTATTGCAAGTACAGTCAACATTTAAATTAATATTAATTAATATTGCATCAGGGCTCAATTTTCGTCCCAGTATTTTACAATTATATTAAAAATTGCAATCTATGTTTTAAGTGCACAGGTGCACAGGTTGCATTAAAAGAAATAAAAAGTGTTTTAATAAAAAAAATCGTGATCTTTAAAACAATGGGGTCCTATGCTTTTAAAATGTCAAGATATTAGCTTGGAGAAAATGGGTAATTAATTATTAATATATACATGATCATCTTTGTGTTATATAGGAGGTAGACCGGGTATCATGGGCCCAATGTTGTGGAACGCAAAAGTACCATCAGGTAAACTATTGAGTAAGTTACTGTGAAGCATAGGAGTGGTGAAAGACACAGGGCTGGTATGTATTGAATGTTTTCCTTTATTTCTGAAACATTTAACTTGCTTTTAGCGAAAACCGCATGAAAATTGAAGGTAAGCTGGACATGCTGCACTACTTTTTGTGAAGGTGTTTACTTTCAGTTTGGAAAATATTTTGGGGGAAAAAGGCAGGTCCCCAAAATAATCTAAGGCCCATTTTTGTGTTGCACTGGGCATGACTGATACTACATTGTGTGTGTTATATGGCCAGCAAAGTCAGGATTGGATATTTTTCGGGTAGGTATTTATTAACAACACTATGTAAAAATAATGGTGGTCGAGGTCAATATTAAAAAAGCCTATTAATTAACTAGAAACCTATTATAAAAGAAATGCTGAAGTAAACATCAGACGCAACTTTATCATTAATAAAATGAAAAAAAAAATTCAAAACTGAAATCTGGAATAGCCTGTTTTAAGCGTGTTGCTATATTAATAATAAAAACAAGAAAGCTGTTGAATTCATTCGCTATTTCACAGGCTTCTGTGATTGTTGACCCTAGCATCCTTTAGTGAGTTGATATATATTATAATTACTGTTCATTTTTGAATATGCACCGTGTTCCTTAAACAGTTTCCAAATCGATTTCGGGGCTGATTTACCCTCTTCAATCTTTCGCTCTATTTTGAAAGTTTTATCAGCTGACAAGCTATATTATGGTATGAAAGCACTAATTATTTCCCCCATTATAAGACACCAATGTTAAATTCTCACATATTAATGATTTGCTGCAAATTCAGCTCAAGTATGGATAATGCAGCAGTGTAATGTTCATATAGAAAACTATTTTTCCACTTGAAAAATCGCCAGAAAACGTGAGGTCATAAGACATGTAAAAAAGTTCTTGTTTGTTTACTAAGCAGGTCAAGGGTACATCTGTTTTTATTGATCGACTGTTTTCATTGCTCACAAAGTGTAAGCATAGAGTCGAAATTTCGAAAATGTTCATCAGTGATCCAGTAAATCCTATTTATACGCTTCTTATATTCGTACATATAACCACAAAATCGAATAGAAATGGTTAGTTTTCACCTACTTATAACGCCCATTTCCACCAAAAAATGAGGGATTACTTTCTATTATAGGAACTACATTCGACTACACATCGGAGGTGTACATGTAATTAGTGGTGGTAAACCTGTATAAATTATGTCAATGCAACAAAATGGCAATGCAAAATGGCAGATATTATTTAAATTAGGCAAACGTTTAAACATTTCTAAAGGACCACTGAACCGATTTCAACAAAAATAATTCAGAAATGAGTGTTATACCTAAGATGTGTACAGTTGCTGTTCCTGTGATCAAAGGTGCATATAGCGATGTATGGATCCAAAATGTTTTGGTCAGGGGATCCAAAGTAGTCCAAATGGTGTCTTCAGGATCAGAGGTGCATCTAGCGATGTATGGATCCACAATGTTCTGGTCAGGGGGTCCAAAGTAGTCCAAATGATGTCTTCGAGATCCAAGATATCCTGCTTATGGGGGTCCAAAGTTGTCCAAGTGATATTCTCGAGATCCAAAATGGCTTGATCAGGGGGTCCAAAGTTGTCCAAATGATGTCTTTGGGATTCAAGATATCTTGCTTAGGGGGTCCAAAGTTGTCCAAATGATATTCTTGAGATTCAAAATGGCTAGATCAGGGGGTCCAAAGTTGTCCAAATGATGTCTTTGGGATTCAAGATATCTTGCTTAGGGGGTCCAAAGTTGTACAAATGATATTTTCGAGATCCAAAATGGCTTGATCAGGATGTCCAAAGTTTTATATAGAGATATCTGATTACAATGACCTGCTTAGGGTGTCAAAAGCTGTGCAGTTGATGTTCCCGGGATTAAAATGTTCTGATCAGGGTTTCCAAATTTGTACAAATGATGTTCTCTGGGTAAACATGTCCTGTTCAGTGAGTCCAAAGTTTTATATAGAGGTGTATGGTTAAAAAATATCCTGATCTGGGTGTATAAATCTGTGTAGTTGTCTAGTTGATTTTCTCCGGATCAAAATGTTCTGATTAGGGGCCCAAAGTTGTACAAGTGATGTTCTCTGGATAAAAAATGAAAGATTATACAGCCAAAGTTATATACATGTATTGAGATATTTAGGATAAATTGTCTCCTAAATAACCTGTGGACATATTTTGTTGTTTCTCAGAAATGACCATTATACCCAAGACTATGCTATCGGGTGAGCACTTCAGGCCTATTTGGGCCTCTTGTTTTATGTATGCTATCGGGTGAGCGCTTCAGGCCTATTTGGGCTCCTTGTTTTATGTATGCTATCGGGTGAGCGCTTCAGGCCTATTTGGGCCTCTTGGTTTATGTATGCTATCGGGTGAGCGCTTCAGGCCTATTTGGGCCTCTTGTTTTATGTATGCTATCGGGTGAGCGCTTCAGGCCTATTTGGGCCTCTTGTTTTATGTACATAATTTTGCTTTACTGTATATAATGTAGATAACTCCATACGATACTGTATATTCTATATATGTTTGATTTACTGTATATAATGTAGATATATAAACTCCATATAATACTGTATATAATGTAGATAACTCCATATAATACTGTATATTCTATATATGTTTTATTTACTGTATATAATGCTGATAACTCTATAATACTGTATATTCTATATATGTTTAGTTTAATCTACTGTTTACTCTTACATAATACAGGCTATCAGACAATTTAGAATTACAAATGTATATTTTAACCAAAAAATGAACGTATTGTTAAACAAAAAATATCAGTATATTGGAGATAAGGCACCAAAGAAAATATTTTTCAGATGAGCTTGTTTTGGTCGTGAAGATTTAAAAACTGCCTGCGTCCCTTTATATATCAATAACAAGATGCATGATTCAGTCACATTATTAAAGGGACTGTAGTCAATCTGGAAGAACAATGAGTGTTAATCCAAATACGAATATACATGATTCACCTCGGAGGTTTACATGTAATTAGTGGTGGTAAACCTTATGAGAAATTCTATAACTATCAACATCGTTAAATGCCTTAATTGTTAGTATCTCACTTTAATTGCATCTAAAACATCGGGATGACAATATCTACGTGGCTTTAATGTAGAATACTTAAGTCGGTACTGTTATGTTATGTATCAATATATAAGAATGACAGTCTATGTATTCTATCTTTATTGAATCATTTAGATGTATGAAGTAAGAATGCTAGCATTAGAAATGTTATCCAAGTGGACAGCAGGGGCTATCCAAGATAAGGGAGGAACCAAGAGGCGGGTCTTATCAGTCAGTAGAGTAGTGACAGCCAGTATATAAATTCAATAGACATATTGTAACATCTCTCTCCTGAGGAAACAAGGCATATAATACATCAATTAGTTCCAGGAAGCAGAATGACATTAATAAACAATAGAGCGTTGTCAGTTTAAAAGATAACGGGAATAGCACATTCTTATAACTTCCTGGTAATCCTTTGATTAGCTATTCACACTTCTATGGTTAGTTAGTTTACACCATTAACGAAGTTCACACACTCAAGTTTATTAGTACCACTTTCTGAGATAAACATTGTCCATGAAATGCTGATGAAATCTTATCTCTCATGTGGCTTGTGCTAGTCTGCTGAGCTGATTGATGATACTTATAATGTACTGGTCAGTTTCACATTGACTCAATTACTTTCTGTTTAACTACCCTTCCTGACCTTGTTATGTATTCATTTGAACTTGGTTCTGAAATAAGTTTTGCAGAGATTTGTGGCGAGGATCTTTCTTTGACTTTGGGTTCCAATTGGGATAAATCATTTTCAAAGGGAATCTCCTGTTTCTTGGTTTGGGATTGACTCATTTGTTTTTAATAAATCGTGCCTATTTCTCCTGTACACAGCACCATCTTCCGTTTGAACTGAATATGAACGTTCATTGTGTTTGTATACGACTACTGCCTTTTTCCAAGTTTTGTTTGGCTGTTGTATTCTAGCAGAATCACCAACTTTAAGAGGTATCAGGGGTTTTGTATTTCTGTCGTAATAAACCTTTTCTTTTTGTTTGTGTGACTGAATGTTTTCTTTGACTAGAGAGTGGGGTACTGCGTGAGGAATGAGGTGTTCTTCTACAGTGGGGAGAACTGAGCGTAACTTTCTGCCTATGAGTAATTCTGAGGGACAGAACCCTATCTCTGCGGAGTGACTCTATACTCAAGAAAGCCAAGCAATGCATCTTTTCCACTTGACTTTGCTTTTGTTAAGATTTTCTTGCAGATATTGACATATTTTTCTGGAAGTTTGTTGGACCTTGGATGGTAAGGATCTGACTTAATGTGACTGAAATCCCATTCATTTGCAAAATTTGCAAATTCCTGAGAAGCATAACAGGGACCCGAATCCGAGACTACTTTCTTTGCCAAAACGGCCAAATATTCCTTTCATACGATTGATAACAGTATTACTTTTCATGTTGGGGGAGTTCCTTGACCTCGAAGTATCTACTGTAATAACCGACCACAACAATGTAATTCTTGTTGTCCCATGTAGATAGATCAGTGGCAACTGTCTGCCAGGGATAATCAGGAATGTCATGGGATATTAGGGGTTCCTTAGGGTTTGCATTTCTGTGTTCCAAGCAGACAGAAAAATTAAGTACCATTTCAGTAATGTCCGCTGAAATGCGTGGCCAGAACATTAATTCTCGGGCCCTTAAGATACATGTTTCTGTACCCATGTGGCCAGTGTGAATTATTTCAAGCATTCTTGGTCTTAATTCTTGGGGTAAGACAATTTTCTGACCTTTCATGATCAACCCATCTATCACTGATAATTCGTCCCGAAAATTCCAGAAGTCCCAAATTTGAGGGTGACATTGATTTCTGGGTTCCGGCCAACCTTCAAGGATAGTGTGCTTAAGGACACTAAATTGTTTGTCATTTTCAGTTTGTGTTTTGAATTCCTGTAATTTTCTGTCACTTACAGGTAAACGTGACACGATCATATTGACCTGTACATCCATACCTACACATAGGTCTGGGTATGTGTCGCTTAATGATTTACGAGAAAGCGTCTCGGCAACAGGTGTCTGTTTCCCAGGTACATGTGTGACATCTATGTCATACCTGTGTAGTTGCAACATCATGCGTTGCAAGCGGGCAGGGGCGGCATGAAGGGGTTTATTTAAAATTGAAACTAATGGCAAATGGTCAGTTTGCACATGAGTTTTGTGGCCATAGACGTAGTGGTGAAATCGTTTGCATCCAAAAACGATTGAAAACATTTCCTTTTCAATTTGTGCATAATTGATTTCAGAAGCTGTCAAGGACTTCGAAGCATATGCTATAGGTTTTCCTTCTTGCATGATAGTGGCACCGAGGCCAAATTTGCTTGCATCAACTTGCAGTGTCAGTGGTTTGGTGTGGTCATAATATGCTAGGACTTGACCTGGATGCTCAATGATTATCTCTTTGACCTTCTGAAATGCTTCAGCTTGGGATTTGTCCCAGGAAAACTCAACATCCTTTGACAATAGTTTACGCATGGGACTTGTAACCTCAGCCAAGTTTGGTGCGAAACGTGATAAGTAGTTGACCATGCCTAAAACTGTTTCCAGTTCTGCCTTGTTGTTAGGGGGTTGCGTATCTCTTATAGCCGTGACCTTGGCAGGGTCGGGTTTCAGACCATCTGCCGACAAAATGTGACCAAAATAATGGACTTGAGGAACACCAACTTCAAGTTTTTCATCATTCAAACGAACACCCCTTTCAAGACAGCGTTGTAAAACGGCTTTTAAATTTTTATCATGTTCCGGCCTACTTTTTCCAAAAACGCATATGTCGTCTATTATTGCAACGACACCGTTTAGACCCTCAAAGCAGTCATCCATTTTCCTCTGAAATTCATCTCCAGATGACTTAAGCCCGAACGGCAGCCTTAAGTATCTGTATCTACCAAATATGGTATTGAATGTTGTTAGAAATGACGACTCCTCTGACAATTTTATTCCCCAGAAACCTGATCTGGCATCAAGTTTTGTGAAATATTTTGCACCAGAAAGCTTGGGTGGAATGTCTTCTAGTGTTCTCATGGGATAGTGAGGACGAGGGATATTTGTGTTCAATTTCTGGGGATCAAGACAAATGCGGAGTTTTCCTTGCTTCTTTTCCACTATGACCATAGCATTTACCCAATCTGTAGGTTCATTTACTTTGGCAATGACACCTATTTGTTCCATACGGGCCAGTTCCGCTTTGCACCTGTCGTGCAATGCGACGGGGACTTTCCTGGGCGGGTGTATTACAGGTGTTGCTTTGGATCAAGGTGTATTTTGCACTCCCCAGGGAAATTACCTATGCCCTTAAATACCTCAGAATGTTCACTTAGGACGGATGCCTTTGTTAGAAATGTCTGAGAGTTGTCAGTCTCAACAGTGTATGTAAGCTGGATGAGCCCAAATTTTATACATGATTGTAATCCAAACAAGGGCGGTGACCTCGTATCGACAACATGAAATGTGACCTCTTGTCTGTGACCTGTGCTGGGATGAAAACATGACAGAGTTACGCAGCCTTTAAGGTCAAGTGTGTTCCCATTATAAGCTGATAATGTTGTAGCAGACTTGCTAAGAGCCAATTTAACATCAAGATTCTGAAATACAGAGTATGGTAAAATGTTGAACTGGGCGCCTGTGTCAACCTTTAATTTAACAAGACGAGCTGTAGGGCCTACCTGAATCTCTGCAAATACCATGTCCATTGGTAATTTTAGATTCCACACTATCAACAAATACATCCATATCAGAATTGAATAAATAATCTGGTTCACAGTTTTCGATTACCTCTACATCATTTACGTTTTTGGAACGACACTGTTTGGAAAAATGATTCCATTTTTTGCATGAATATATTGTTTCCCTTTAGCGGGACACTGAAAGCTGATATGTGTCTGTCCGCAGTTTCCGCATATTTTGGAAATTTGCTGTCGTTGGTTGCTGCTGTTGGTTGTGTTCCTGCTGATGCTAGTGGTCTGCTGGTACTTGGTGCTACCGGAAGCGGCTTGTGGCTTTCTCCGTTGTGGCTGAAGTACTGCGTGTACTGTGGACGCCACAGTTGATGGCTGGTTCATAGTATGTAACTGCTCTTGGGCGTACTCGAAACTTTGACAAATCTGGGTTGCTCTATCCAAAGTCAGTTTTTCTCCCTCGTTAATGAGTTTTTCCCTGACTTTTAGTGAATTTACTCCGAAAACTATCCTATCCCGGATCATTTCTTCCGGGTTTTTGTATAATCAATCCTGAGCTAAAAGTCTGAGTCTCGTTATAAACTGTTCCATCGTGTTTTCACCTTGGATTTCATTATTGAATTTAAACCTGGAGAACACAGGATTAAGTTTAGGCTGTAAGTGCTTTTTTATTGCTTCGCATATTGACGTCATATTAGATCTCTCCTCTGCAGTCAAAGACAGAGTATTGTAGATGTCTCTGCCTTTTTGCACGATCCATAGAAGAAGATATCTAATTTGTACAGCCTCATTTTTCTCCTTTAATGCACATTTGAATGTTGGTGGAATTTCCTCCATGCGTCTGGTAAACTGGTGGAATTCCACTCTTTGGTTGGTATTGGTATACCACTTAAATCCATTTTTTTATCGTGAATGTTTAAAATTCAGTCTGAATATATTTTTTTCTTATTTAAATGTATATTCCTGAATGTTCAAAATTCACTATTAAATCCGTATGTTATGACACCATGTTATGCTATGTATCAATATATAAGAATGACAGTCTATGTAGTCTATCCTTACTGAATCATATAGATGTATGAAGTAAGAATGCTAGCATTAGAAATGTTATCCAAGTGGACAGCAGGGGCTATCCAAGATAAGGGAGGAACCAAGAGGCGGGGCTTATCAGTCAGTAGAGTAGTGACAGCCAGTATATACATTCAATAGACATATTGTATCAGGTACTAAGGGGTCGTGAGAGGTTGCACCTTATGGTGTTATCATAATCAATAAAACCGCGTCTGCTATTTGTTGGTTCGAAAACCAGTCAGATCGGATTAATTTCAGCAGAGATATGGCCCTTGATTTGCTGAAAAATGCCATATTCTGCCTTGTGAACCGGCACTCTAACACCTTCATTTATTATTTGATCTTTTGATTACAGAAGGCAGAATATGGCTGTATTTTGCCTCTTTAATTTGATAGGGCCTTCATTTGTTCAGATTTTCGGCGGAGTTATGGCCCTTTACAGGTTTTAATACACAAACTTTGTCCAGATTAGTCTATCCTGAATTCCTGGCTGGATTTCAACGAATTTTTTTAAGTATGATCAGTAACAGGCGTAGTTGTGCATATCATCGCCGTGTTACGGTTGAATGATCTTTGGCGGAGTTATGGCCATTTAAAGGTTTTAGTACACAAACGTTGTCCAGACTAGTTCTCCTGAACCCGTGGTCGGATTTCAACGAAACTTTGCCTGCATGATCAGTACCAAGCATAGTTGCGCATGTCATCGACGGTTCCGGTTGAATAATTTTTGGTAGATTTATGGACCTTCAATAACTTTGTACAGATTAGTTCTCCTGAACCCTGACCGGACTTCAATGAAACTTGGCAGACAACAAAGCCTATAGTTTCTCATGTCATCGCCGCGTTTCGGTTGAATGATTTTTGACAGATTTATGTTCCATTATACACACACTTTATCTGGACTAGTTTTCCTGACCTCCTGGCTGGATTTCAATGAAATTTGGCAGGCATGATCAGTACCAAAAATAAGTATAAAAGACGAACAGGAAATGCTTTCACAGAACACAGTAACCCCACAAAACACGTAAAATGACAAACATGAATGGCAGTGTTAATAAGAAATAAATGCATATGACGTCACAAACACACAAATGGTTAACAATAGGGCTACCGCCTTGGAACGGTCAGTGGCAAAAAAGGCCGCTGTGGGTTTAAACCAGGTTCTAGGGTGTACCGAACCTCACACGTGACCCTACTGTCATCCCAATAAAACGGGTCAATATAAACAAAGAAATCCCCGCCATGAACTATTTTCTAACCAACAAGGCAGCATTAATAGGCAATATAAGTAAAACACAAACATGTTCGTGTATATATAAATACAACAAGTGCTGTCGGAGAACAGCGCAGCTCGACTTTTCGATTTTTCAGAGAATAATAAATGATATAGCCAGTATATACCATCAGAAAACAAGGCTAAAACAATGTGAGTGTGGGTTGGGGGCGGGTGGGTATAGAAACTCGGGCCGATATAAAATTATTGTTAGAATCTCATACAAATTATCGTAAAATTTGGGGCAGGCTGTGACATATTATTTATTTTTATCAGTTTTAATCCAAAGTTCCTGTCATTTTAAAGAAATTTGTGGTCGAAAGGCAACTCGTGGAGGGAGGGGATAACTGGCGTATTTTTATTGTGGCCTCATTTCAGGGTATTTTTTTTATTGATATTTCATCTGTGTATCTGAATTTAATCTAAATTGTTTTATAGGTAAATGATTGTGTTCAAGTTACACTTTTAATATCCAATAATGGAAGATAAAATAAAAACAATTCCCCTCTCCCTGTCCTCCATGTTAGGGGGGGGGGGGGGGGGGCATACGCCAATGGGGAGGAACAGGGCGTGGGGCGCATAATTGATATAGGTGTATATTTGATAAAACAAAACAACAAGTTTCGACTGGGAGATGGAGGAGTGGGGGTTGGGGGAGTGCGTGGGAGGGGGCGGGGTTGGGAGCGGGGCAACATAACTATATGTGTAAGAATTAACCAAAACAACACAGAAATATGAAAAAAAAAACATTTTGAGTTTCGAGTGTGGGTGAGGGGGAGGGTTGGGGTGGGAAGGCGGGCGCGTGGGGTGGGGGCAACATAGCTATATTTGTAAAAATTTACCAAAAACAACACAGAAATATGTAAAAAAAATATATAAAAAAATGAATTTCGAGTGTGGGGGGAGGGCTTGGGGGTTTGTATGGGGAGAGCAACATAGCTATATGTGTACTAAAGATTGACCAAAACAACACAGAAATATGTAAAAAAAAAAAAAGGCGTGGGGAGGGGCTGAAAGGGGGTGTGGGGGCAGGGAGGAGGGAGCCCATGCCCCAATATGGGTGAAGTATAAATAAGATGCATAATGCTATAATATCCCAAACCAAAATTATATATATATATATATACAACAGCTTACATGCAAACCTAGATCTGCCTTTATTGCACATTTTATGGGCCATCACAATTTGGGTTCCATGCGAGCCCAGAATATGCGGAAGACAAAATTACTTAAGCAACCCTTTACAACATACTATAAGGAAACCAATTCCCAATTTGTCCAGTTGAGCTCGGACAAGAAATGTAAGAGATGTAATCAGAATTAGGGTTCCATGCGAGCCCAGGGGTTACAGGAATCAAAATGACTTAAGCAACCCTTAAGATAATGCTATAAGGAAGCTCATGGCCAAATTTGGTTGTGCTAGGATAAGAAATGTAAGAGATATAGACTTTCAAACAGAGCTTACACGCAAAATTTGATGTGAAAAGGGACACATTTTATGGTAAACACAGCTTACACGCAAACCTTGACGTGGGACGCCGACGCCGACCCCGTGGTGATTACATAAGCTCTCTTATTCTTCGAATTGTCGAGCTTATTGTAATTGAATAATTTATGTTCCGGTTGAATTATTTTTGTTGGAGTTGTGGCTCTTGAAAGGTTCTATACACAAACTTTGTCCCGACTAGTTCTCCTAATACCCTAGCCGGATGTCAACGAATCATGATGAGAAGATGAGTACCAAGCTTAGTTGCACCTATCATCCCTGTGTTCCAGTTGAATGCATTTTGGCAGAGTTATAGCCCTTTAACGGTTTTAATAACCAAACTTTGTACAGACTAGTTTTCCCGAACCGCTGACTGGATTTCAATGAAACTTGGCAGGAATGAACAGTACCAAGCCTAGTTGCGCATATCATTACCGCGTTCTGGTTGAATGAATTTTGACATTGGCCTCTTATACAAAAACTTTATCCAGACTTGTTTTCCCGAACCCCTTGCTGGATTTCAATGAAACTTGGCAGGAATGATCCGTATCAAGCGTAGCTGCGCATATCATTGTCGTGTTCCGGTTGATTGATTGTTGGTGGAGTTGCGACGCTTTAAATGTTTGAATACACAAACTTTGTCCGGACTTCTCAATCACCGGTCGGCTTTCAACAAAACTTAGTTGCGTATATCATTGTCGTGTTCCGGTTGAAAGATTCTTGGCAGAGTTATGGTCCTTTATGGTTTTAATACACAAACTTTGTCCGGACTAGTTCTCCTGATCCCCTGGTAGGAGTTCAACGAAATTTGGTAGGGATGATCATTACCAAGCCTAGTTGTGCATATCATCATATCATATGAATGATTTTCGGCGGATTTATGGCCCTTTTTCTAGTGGGGGAGACATCTGTTTTTACTAAAAACAATATCTAGTTCTAATTTGGTGTGGTTATTTACGGACTCGAGGCACAACCGAATTATATAAAATTAGTTTTGACCGCCTGCATAAAGCGGCCCCACTACAGGGATGCAACGTGGGGAACTTACAGTAATTTAGTATAACGGAGTTTCCTCTTTGTGATGACACCCTCCTTACCCTTTAAGTTTTCATGTTCATGTGTGTTGTATTTCTTAGTTAAGGACGTGCAGATGCACAATAAGTTTTCGTATTTTGGTTCCGTCTGCTGGGCCCCCTATTGGGTAATTGGGTAGAAACCCACATAATTTACTATCTTGTCCAAATGTGGATGCATTTATAAAACGGGTTTTGTCACTCTACCGTAAAGGGGTCCCTCTACATGGGTACTTGGGGGACTTGCAGTAACTTATGTTCGACTACCACTTTGCTCAATATCCCCCCGCCACACTCACACACACACACACACACACACACTCCATTATAGCCAGTAGAGCGTTACATGCCTTTTTGGGCCTCTTGTTTTTGTTCGTTGCATCCATGTTATCCTCTTTTCAGTATTTGCTGGTTCACCCTAGAACCTCGTTTAAACACCCCGGTGGGCTTTTTGTCACTTTGTCAACCCTTTATGTTTGTGGTGTCGCATATATGATTCTATTTCTCCTTCTAATAGTTTTACCTTGCACTAGTTATTTGTTTTAAATGTGTTTGTGGTTGACCGGTTTGTGAATGGCCATTTCGTGTTTTACTTTGTTTACCCACTTTTTCTTGTCTTTTATTTCGACAAACCTTTTAATGTAACATATGTAAGTAACAGCTTAAGTGTGACCTTTTTTATTATTTATGTCTTTGTGTTTATTAAGACTATTGTTGCTACACGGAAAAGACACATAGTACGATATTTCATTATCCCTCCGATGTCGTTTTGTTGTGTCCCCTGCGTGGCATGGTAGACACTTAGGGATCACTGTCTGTCGTCCGTCCGTCATACTTTATTCTGCAACATGCTATATATTGGCCATAACTTGAAAAGTCTTAGACCCAAATTCATAAAACTTCACTCACTTCTTCATCTTGCCACAAGAAATGTCGTTACACATGTCCAATAACTCTGACTTCCATATAGACAGAGATATGCCCCTTTTCATAAAAGTTGAATCAACATTCGACCTAGCTTAGGAGCTTAGCAAACTGTTGACATAACTTGAGCATTAGTTGATATATGTTCATGAAGCTTCACACACATCTTCATCTTGCCTCACAGAATGTCCTTATATATGTTCAATAACTCTGACTTTATTTCGGCAGAGTTATTCCCCGTGTCATACAACGTCAACCAGCAACCTGACCTAACCCATAATTTGGCAACATAGTGACATAACTTGAAAAGTAGTGGACATATTTTCATGAAACTTCATACCCACCTTCATCCTATCTAAAGGAATGTCGTTGCATATGTCCACTATCTCTGATTTAAATTTTGGTAGAGTTATGCCCCTTTTCATAAAACTTAACACAGCTCATAACTTCGCAAACTATTGACATTACGGTAATGAAACTTTATTTATACAGTTATTCCTTACCAATTATACAAAATGCAAAGGTTTTTCCCTTTTCATAAAACTTGTATCTTTTACACAGACCCTCTTAAAGTATACTACTCAAAATTTGCTACGGATCACCTTTTTGCTGTCTAAATTTCTTGCTGAAATCAGTGAAATCTTATTACTTCACTGCTGAAATAAATACAATTATTTCTATTTTACATGAAATTATTTAGGGCAGTGTATGGTCATGTGATCTCATGACTTGATTCAAATTGTGGAATTGTTGAAGTATCAATGAAATTAATATCTCTATTGTGAATTAATTTCTAATAAAATTATATGGAAGAATAAAAGTGATCCTTAGCAAATTTTGAGTAGTATATTATATGTATTTATCTTTATGACGTATTCATGTATTTTCTATAGTGCCAGTGGTCTGGTGTATGCCATGTACTGCTATACCTCCTTGTATCTTTTACACAGATCCTCGTATAGTATTATATGTATATCTTTATGATGTACATGTATTTGTCTATAGTGTCGGCGGTCTGGTGTATGCCATGTACTTTTATACCTCCTTGTGTCTTTTACACAGACCCTCGTATAGTATTATATGTATATCTTTATGATGTACATGTATTTGTCTATAGTGCCGGCAGTCTGGTGTATGCCATGTACTTCTATACCTTCTTGTATCTTTTACACAAACCCTCGTATAGTATTATATGTATTTATCTTTATGAGGTACATGTATTTGTCTATAGTGCCGGCAGTCTGGTGTATGCCATGTACTTCTATATCTCCTTGTATCTTTTACACAAACCCTCGTATAGTATTATATGTATTTGTCTTGATGAGGTACATGTTTTTGTCTATAGTGCCGGCAGTCTGGTGTATGTCATGTACTTCTATATCTCCTTGTATCTTTTACACAAACCCTCGTATAGTATTATATGTATTTATCGTTATGAGGTACATGTCTTTGTCTATAGTGCCGGCGGTCTGGTGTATGGCATGTACTTCTACACCTCCTTGTATCTTTTACACAGACCCTCGTATAGTATTATATGTATTTGTCTTGATGATGTACGTGTATTTGTCTATAGTGCCGGCAGTCTGGTGTATGCCATGTACTTCTATATCTCCTTGTATCTTTTACACAAACCCTCGTATAGTATTATATGTATTTATCTTTATGAGGTACATGTATTTGTCTATAGTGCCGGCGGTCTGGTGTATGCCATGTATTCTATACCTCCTTGCATCTTTTACACAGACCCTCGTATAGTATTATATGTATTTATCTTTATGGTGTACATGTATAATATTGTATTTTTCTATAGTGGTGGTGTGTGTGTGTGCCATATACTTCTATACCTTCTTGTATGTTTTACACAGACCCCCCGTATAATATTATTTGTAGCGGGTTGCTGTATATAACTCAATGCTTGGGGCAGTGACGGTTGGTAACTAGATGGATGTTGTTTAAAAACAAACACAAAAGTAATGTATGTCCTTTCTTTTTTTTGTAGATATCACTCAAACTGTATTATTAGCAATTCGGATTATCAAATTATAGCAAATTATGGGAAAGACATTCATTGTTAAATCCAGTATATAAGAAATTAAATCAAGTTATATATCATATGTCAAGAGTGTTACAAACGAGTGCCAACGTGGGCCCGATTCGCTCACCTGATGATCTTTGCAAAGATCAAAAAAATGCAAATAGGCTTATAATTAGATCACGCAGTCGATGGCGCGCCATCACAAATTCCCACACCCGCCTTAAAGGGCACATGGCTATCGTGAAGTTTTTATCAAGCATTACAATTTGCGTCTCAATTTATTATTAATCCAGTATAATTTTAACGTTGAACCTGCTTGCATATGATTAAATCAAATTTTGAATTTTCAGTTTTTTATTCTTATTCTAACTTATGCGATATAATCAACAGTTTATAATATGCAAAAACAATTTGCTAATAATTATTATTAATTATTAAAGAAATGGATATGTACAAAAACTAACATGATGCTACGAGTTTTTAACAATCAAAATTGTAATGTGTCTCTTTAAAGTGTTTAGGCCCAGTAAGTGTATATATGTTTATACAGTGGGGATCTCAACTGTTTTCAAGTTATGACCCATGGGCTATGTCCCAAGTGGTGGGGATGGACCAACAAATGTATATATGGTTATAGGGTGGGGATCTCAACCGTTTCCAAGCTATGACCCAGGGGCTATGTCCCAAATGGTGGGGACGGATCAACAAGTGTATATATGGTTACAGGGTGGGGATTTCAACTGTTTCCAGCTTATGGCCCGGATGATGTTCCCACACATTAAGATTACATATGGTTATAGTTTAGGGATCTCAACGGTTCCAAGTTGACCCAAGGACTGATGCTGGTTGGATGGTTGTTCATGCCAAGTAAGTGTACATATGGTTAATAGTTTCTAAGCTATGGCCCGGGGGATTATCTCCCCAGGGGTGGGGTTAAACCCCAGGGCTGATGGCCCCAGCGATTATCTCCCCAGGGGTGGGGCTAGACCCCAGGGCTGATGGGCCCGGGGATTATCTCACCAGGGGTTGGGCTAGACCCCAGGGCTGATGTGCCCGGAGATTATCTCCCCAGGGGTGGGGCTAGACCCCAGGGCTAATGCTGGTTGGATTGTTGTATCCTTCTGTTCATGCCAGTGTATAACTATTATATTAGATTTCAAGGGAAGAAACTAGTTTAAGACTTCTCTATATAGTCTCTGTAAAACATGTTGAACCCTTAGGTGAGGCGAGATTTGACCCCAGGGTCACCATTTGTACAAACTTGGTCGAGGACCTTAAGCTGATACTACATGTATTATATGAGAGCTGTGTGCCTTATGGTTTAGAGAAAACGTTTTTTCAAGTTTTTCCCTATTTAAGGTGTATGCAAAATCTCCATAAATACAACTTGGATCCCCTGATGCGCGGACATTATTGACCCTGGGGACTTCATTTGAACAAATCTGATCGACCCGTGGGAGGCGATCAATAATGAAGAAAATCTGTCGTAATCTGTTCAGTGGTTCTTGAGAAGAAGCTTTTTTTTTTTTTAAAGGTTTCGACCTTTCAAGGTAAAAGCTGCCATCGCAGATGTGGCGTTGATCTAATTTTGACAAATTTGAAAAATATTGACGTAAACTCATCCATGTGAAGTTTGGTCAAAATTGACCAAGCGGTTTCTGAGAAAAAGTTGTTTCAGCAAAAGTGAATGACGGACAGACGAAGAGTGATCCCAAATAGCCCAGCTGCGTCTTTGGCCCAGGTGAGCTAAAACACAATATATTTAAAGCCATACACACAACCTAACACTTGGGTTATTTGATCTGAAATCTAATACATATGAAAAACGCACAAAAACAATAGGCGACTAATTAGTGGTTGCTTTAAAACCAGATACTTTTTCTATAAAGAAGGCTATAAATATCGGACAGGGTTACCAACTCTTGTGTTGGTAAATTTGGCTTAAATAATAAGTTAAACGTGTGCGATATAAATATACTGCTAGCAGACCCAACATAAACAATTTGACTGTTATACTGGCACTTTAAAGGGACACACAGCCATATGGCAATCTTGAAGTACATGTATTAATAAAAAAATAAGATTTGCTCCTGATTTTTATTTTGACGTTAAACCTTTATAATTGTAAAGGGTATTATAATTGGATATTTCTACGTTATTCTACCATATGTTTAAATATATTCTTGGTGTAATATAATCAAAACTTAGTAACAAAAAGCAACAAGTTGCTTTTAACTCTCTAAATAATTATTAATAATGTAAATATGCAAGTTATGCAGAAAACACTAATGACACCCACACGTTAAAAAAATATCAAGTTTGCAATGTGTCCCTTTAACAATCCAGATTGCCACGTGTCCCTTTAAGAATTCCGATTGCCTGTGTCCCTTCAAGATATCCTAACTATGAAGGCCATGTCTTTTTTAAATATAATTATATGAAATTTAATATATTCTTTAAAGGGACTGGAGGCGATCTGGAAAAGATATTGGGGTCAATCCAAATAGAAAATGAAAACTCCCAATCATGTGAAAAGTGCATATATATTAAGCTGCATATAACCCTTGGTTTTATTATTGTTAATCAAAACGTTTGTACTGGAAACATTGGCAACTCTGCTTGTGTTTGCAGTTAAACCATTACTATTAATTTAAATCCGTTTATATTGCAAACAGTTGTACATATAATTCAAATACAGTGTACTTCTAAATCATAAGATCTTTAACTCATCATAGGAATTCATATAAATGAGTTGCACAACAAAAACTGGCAGTTGTCTAGTTTTCCAGACCAAACTATTATTAACAATAATTAAATCGCGCCGACCATGGGTTCTAGATTAGTGCATATGAACATTAAATATGAAACTGAAACAATATATGATGGTTCTATTCGTATTTGGATATTGGCATTTATTGTTCTTCTAGATTGCCTACAGTCCCTTTAATAATATCACTGAATCATGTATATTCGTATTTGGATTGACACTCATTATTCTTCCAGATTGCCTACAGTCCCTTTAATAACGTGACTGAATCATGCATATTGTTATTGATATATAAAGGGACACTGGCTAACAATCGTGAAGGCAGTATTTAAATCTTCATGACCAAAACAAGCTCATTTGAAAAATATTTTCTTTGGTGCCTTATCTCCAATATACTGATATTTTTTGTTTAACAATACTCATTTTTTGATTAAAGTATACATTTGTAATTCTAAATTGTCTGATATGTATTATGTAAGAGTAAACAGAAGATTAAACTAAACATATATAGAGTATACAGTATCATATGGAGTTATCAACATCATATACAGTAAAGCAAAATTATGTACATAAAACAAGAGTCCCAAATAGGCCTGAAGCACTCACCCGATAGCATAGTCTTGGGTATAATGGTCATTTCTGAGAAACAACAAAATATGTCCACAGGTTATTTAGAAGACAATTTATCCTAAATATCTCAAAACATATATATAACTTCGGCCGCATAATCTTTCATTTTTTATCCAGAGAAAATCACTTGTACAACTTTGGACCCCTAATCAGGACATTTCGATCGGGAGAAAATCAACTACACAGATTTATACACTCAGATCAGGATATGTTTTAACATACACCTGTATATAAAACTTTGAACCCCCTGAACAGGACATTTTTATCCAGTGAACATCATTTGTACAAATTTGGAAACCCTGATCAGGACATTTTAATCCCGAGAACATCAACTGCACGGCTTTTGACACCCTAAGCAGGTCATTTTAACCAGATATCTCTATATAAAACTTTGGACACCCCGATCAAACCATTTTGGATCTCGAGAATATCATTTGGACTACTTTGGACCCCCTAACCAGAACATTTTGTATCCATACATCGCAATATGCACCTCTGATCAAAGGAACAGCAATTGTACGAATCTTAGGTATAACACTCATTTCTGAATTATGTTTGTTGAAATCGGTTCAGTGGTCCTTTAGAAATGTTTAAACGTTTGCGCTAATTTAAATAATGGCTGCCATTTTGTTGCATTGACATAATTATACAAATTTGAAAGACATTGACCTAATTTATACAAATATGAAAGACATTAACCTCATAAGTTTAGTCTTTTTTTTTCTTCGAGAGTGTCGAAGGTAAAGTTGTTTAAAACAAAAAAATAACATTTTTACAGTTGTCTCTTTTATAATCTATACACACATTTTAGATCCTTTTCTGGGCTATTTGCTACACCAGAGCGGGCTATTTTTGACCTGATCATATGATATTCATTTGTACAACATTAATAATCTATCACCCAGCAATCGTTTCTGAATAACAACTGTCAATGTCTGTTCAGCGCTCTTCAGATGTTTTAATGTTTTGGCTATAGCTATGGTGGCCATACTGAATTTCATGTTGATTTAATTTGTACAACTTTGGATGGCTGTGATCTTGGTTAATACATGTAGTTGCGAAGTTATTTCTTAGAGTTAAATATCTACCACTATATAGTCTTTGGTCCCAATGAGGACTTCATTTGTACAACACTGAGTCTAGATCTGTTTAGCGGTTCTTAAGAATATTTGCTAAATATTAGGGTTATTTTTAGTAGAGGTGGCCATATTGACTCACACTGACTTAATTTGTATATCATCAAAAGGTATTGAACATCCATGTAACGTTTGGTCAAACTGGCCGCGCGATTTGAAATCATCAACGGACAGACGATGACGGACGAGAAGCGGGCACAATAGCTCATTCTGAGCCTTTGGCTCGGGTGAGCTGAACATTAAAATAGACACCTGCTATATAAATCATGGATTTGATAACAAACTGACATGTACAATAGTTACCTTATTTTGACATAATTATATATAAATCATGTCTTTGATAACAAACTGGCATGTACAATAGTCACCTTATTTTGACATAAGCATACATAAATCATGTATTTGATAACAAACTGACATGTACAATAAATCATGTATTTGATAATAAACTAACATGTACAATAGTCACTTTATTTCCACATTATCATATATAAATCATGGATTTGATAACAAACTGACATGTACAATAGTCACCTTATTTTGACATGATCATATATAAATCATGTATTTGATAACAAACTGACATGTATGATAGTTACCTTATTTTGACATGACCATAAATAAATCATGTATTTGATAACAAACTGAAATGTACAACAGTTACCTTATTTTGACATAATCATATATAAATCATGTATTTGATAACAAACAAACATGTACAATAAATCATGTTTTTGATAACAAACTAACATGTACAATAGTCACTTTATTTCGACATTATCATATATAAATCATGTATTTGATAACTAACTGATATGTACACTAGTTAACTTATTTTGATATGATCATATATAAATCATGTATTTGATAACTAACTGATATGTACACTAGTTAACTTATTTTGATATGATCATATATAAATCATGTATTTGATAACTAACTGACATGTACACTAGTTAACTTATTTTGATATGATCATATATAAATCATGTATTTGTTAACAAACTGACATGTACACTAGTTAACTTATTTTGATATGATCATATGTAAGTCATGTATTTGATAACTAACTGACATGTACGACAGGTGTAATAAACTTCTTATTCATGCATAATATGTAACATTAATCATTACATAATTAATCAAATGACCAATTAATATTTAGATAAAAAACTCCTGCTCAGGGATGTGGACGTATCATTTCATAGTCATGGAACACATGTTCTACTTATTCCATGCAACATACGTTTTACTAATTATATGTAATTCATATGTTTTGCTTATTACATATAACACACATGGTCTACTAATAACATACAACATGTAACTAATAACACATATATCCTTCTGATAACATGTCAGACATACATGTCACACATATCACCTACTGATAACATGCCATACACATCACCTACTGATAACATGTCACACATATCATCTACTGATAACATGTCACACATATCTGCTACTGATAACATGTCACACATATCATCTACTGATAACATGTCACATATCTTCTACTTATAACATGTCACACATATCTCCTACTGATAACATGTCACACATATCATCTACTGATAACATGTCACACATATCTCCTACCGATAACATGTCACACATATCTCCTACTGATAACATGTAACACATATCTCCTACTAATAACATGTAACACATATCTTCTACTGATAACATGTCACACATATCTCCTACTGATAACATGTCACACATATCATCTACTGATAACATGTCACACATATCTCCTACTGATAACATGCCACACATATCTCCTACTGATAACATGTCACACATATCTCCTACTGATAACATGTCACACATATCTCCTACTGATAACATGTCATACATATCTCCTACTGATAACATGTAGCACATATCTCCTACTAATACCATGTCATACATATCTCCAACTGATAACATGTCACACATATCATCTACTGATAACATGTCACACATATCATCTACTAATAACATGTCACACATATCTCCTACTAATAACATGTAACACATATCTCCTACTGATAACATGTCACACATATCTCCTACTGATAACATGTCACACATATCATCTACTGATAACATGTCACACATATCTCCTACTGATAACATGCCACACATATCTCCTACTGATAACATGTGACACATATCTCCTACTGATAACATGTCACACATATCTCCTACTGATAACATGTCATACATATCTCCTACTGATAACATGTAGCACATATCTCCTACTAATACCATGTCATACATATCTCCAACTGATAACATGTCACACATATCTCCTACTGATAACATGTCACACATATCATCTACTAATAACATGTCACACATATCTCCTACTGATAACATGTCACACATATCTCCTACTGATACCATGTCATACATATCTCCAACTGATAATATGTCACACATCTCCTACTGAAAACTTATCACACATATATCCTAATGATAATATGTCACACATATCTCCAACATGTCACACATATCTCCTACTGATAACATGTCACACATATCTCCTACCGATAACATGCTGTTATGTACATGTCATAACATATGAAATGCCCAGGTCCCTAAGCAAACACTAAAACACTATGTTGTTATGAGTACATGCCATAACTTCGTTAAAATATATTTGTTTGTTTGTTAGTATGGTGTTTTATGTCATTTTCAACACATGTAAGGTTATATATGACGGTCGATTTTTTGTGGTCTAGACAGACCACCCACTTTTCCTGGGTAGAACCAGTACTGTACACCTCCCGTCATCCGTAAGAATCGACACTTCCTCACTTACAAGTCGAGTTAAATTATAATAATACAAAATAATAGACACATATATTCGCATATTTTTTTTCCAAACCTCACACAGGTGATATGTTACTTTCATAGTTTCGATAACATATACCACACACTGTGGAATATCATAACATACTTCACAGACTCTACTGTCATATCAATGTTTTCCCTCAAGAGGTCAACAGGTTGGGTGTGGGGTGGGGTGTGGTGGGGGCATACCCGGGGAATATTTGATATTGTTATTAATTCCAACCCTATAGAGATGGGAATTAGACATTTGTCTAACTCCCCTGGGCATGCGTTCCCTTTAAAACAATATAATGTACTTGAATAATTGCCGATATATTACATATATATCTGGCCTATATGCAGAATATGAAGAGCTGGAAAATGGACAATATTTGACAGAGTTGTATCCTCTTTAGCATAAAATACTTATTGAATACAAGTTTGTGGATTTTTATTAAATTTTCTAAACAGATTGCTTAAAATACTACAAATGAGTTCAAAATTCCATGTTCAGGTTCTATTAATAGTTTGCCTAAGGCCTATATAGACCATATCCTGACCACAAACATTATTGCTCTAATGCCTAAATATCCCCCAACCTGTAACCAAAAATATTCCCCTAATGCCAAAATACCAACCCTGACCACCAACAATTCTGTAAACACATGATTAAACACACTATTTTCATCGGAGAACAAAACATAAATACACAATTTATGTCAACTTAAAGACAATATATTAATATGTGTACAACATTCATCCTTTCACAACTTATAGCTCCACTCAAGGACAAGTAATAAAACTTGTACACCATACTCCCTGCAACTATTTAAAGGTTAACTCAATGTCAATTAATACTACTTGTACAAAATACTCCCTATCACAATTTACAGGTCAACTCAAGGACAAGTAATAATACTTGTACAACATACTCCCTACAACTATTTACAGGTCAACTCAAAGTCAAGTACTTGTGCAACATATTCCCTACAACAATTTACAGTTCAACTCAAGGTCAAATAAAAATACTTGTGCAACATATTCCCTACCACAATTTACAGTTCAACTCAAGGTCAAATAATAATACTTGTGCAACATATTCCCTACAACTATTTACAGGTCAACTCAAAGTCAAGTACTTGTGCAACATATTCCCTACAACAATTTACAGTTCAAATCAAGGTCAAATAATAATACTTGTGCAACATATTCCCTACAACAATTTATAGGTCATCTCAAGGACAAGTAATCATACTTGTACAATATACTCCCTACAACAATTAACTGGTCAACTCAAGGTCAAGTAATACTACTTGTACAACACACACCCTACTACTATTTATAGTCTAACTAAAGGTCAAGTAATACTACGTTTACAACATACCCCCTACAACTATTTATTGGTCAGTCAACTCAAGGTCAAGTAATAATACTTGTACAACATACTCCCTACAACTATTTATAGGTTAACTCAGGGTCAATTAATACTACTTGTACAACATACACCCTACAACAATTTACAGGTCAACTCAAGGTCAAGTAACACTAATTGTTCAACATACCTCCTGCAACTCTTTACAGGTCAACTCACGGTCAAGTAATAATACTTGTGTAACACACATTCTACAACTCTTTACATACATTCTACAACTCTTTACAGGTCAACTCAAGGTCAAGTAATAATACATGTACAACATACTCCCTACAACAATTTACAGGTCAACTCAAGGTCAAGTAATAATACATACGATCTACAATTCTTTACAGGTCAACTCAGGGTAAAGTAATACTTCTTGTACAACATACACCCTACAACTCTTTACAGGTCAACTCGACGTCAAGTAATAACGCCTGTACAACATACCCCCTATAACTATTTACAGGTCAACTCAGGGTCAAGTAATGATACTTGTACAACATACACCCTACAACAATTTACAGGTCAACTGACGGTCAAGTAATAATACTTGTACAACACACACCCTACAACTATTGACAGGTCAACTCAAGGTCATTTAATACTAATTGTACAACACACACCCTACAAATATTTACAAATCAACTCAAGGTCAAGTAATAATACTTGTACAACATATTCCCTACAACAATGTACAGGTCAACTCAAGGTCAAATAATAATACTTGTACAACATACCCCTACAACTTTATACAGGTCAACCCAAGGACAAGTAATAATACTTGTACAACATACTCCTTACAACTACTTACATGTCAACTCAAGGTCAAGTAATAATACTTGTACAACATACTCCCTACAACAATTAACTGGTCAACTCAAGGTCAAGTAATACTACTTGTACAAACCACACCCTACAACTCTTTACAGGTCAACTCAGGGTAAAGTAATACTTCTTGTACAACATAAACCCTACAACTCTTTACAGGTCAACTCGACATCAAGTACTAACGCCTGTACAACATACCCCCTAAAACTATTTACAGGTCAACTCAGGGTCAAGTAATGATACTTGTACAACATACACCCTACAACAATTTACAGGTCAACTGACGATCAAGTAATAATACTTGTACAACATACTCCCTACAACAATTGGAATTGAATTGGGTTTTAAGGCGCACCAACACATGAAAGGTTATATGGTGCCTAACAGGCATGAACATGCCAGGCTCATCCTCCATGTACAACGAGATAAAATATGGAGAATAGGCCTAGGACCTTCCCATCCTGAACTGCAGAGTTGCTGCAAATTCTATTGTAGACACTCCATTTACGCTGGAGCCACGTTTATTGTTTTTCTGCCACCGCTCTTAGTGATGTGAGCGAGATGGCACCTGAAACAATGCAGGGGTCATGATGAAGACCTTTAATGAGCATGAACAAAAAATGACAAAACGAATATGAATGGGGGGGGGGGGGGGGGAAGGGGGGGGGGTGGTCCTACCCCTCTGCATGTGACGGTGTGTTTGCAGTGGTTGTATTCTACCCCGGCAACCACACGGGGCCCTACAACAATTTACAGGTCAACTCAAGGTCATGTAATACTACTTGTACAACATACACCCTACAACTATTTACAGGTCAACTCAAGGTCATGTTATACTACTTGTACAACATACACCCTACAACAATTTACAGGTCAACTTAAGGTCAAGTAACACTAATTGTTCAACATACCTCCTGCAACTCTTTACAGGTCAACTCACGGTCAAGTAATAATACTTGTGTAACACACATTCTACAACTCTTTACATACATTCTACAACTCTTTACAGGTCAACTCAAGGTGAAGTAATAATACATGTACAACATACTCCCTACAAAAATTTACAGGTCAACTCAAGGTCAAGTAATAATACATACGACCTACAACTCTTTACAGGTCAACTCAGGGTAAAGTAATACTTCTTGTACAACATACAACCTACAACTCTTTACAGGTCAACTCGACGTCAAGTAATAACGCCTGTACAACATACCCCCTAAAACTATTTACAGGTCAACTCAGGGTCAAGTAATGATACTTGTACAACATACACCCTACAACAATTTACAGGTCAACTGACGGTCAAGTAATAATACTTGTACAACACACCCTACAACTATTGACAGGTCAACTCAAGGTCATTTAATACTAATTGTACAACACACACCCTACAAATATTTACAAATCAACTCAAGGTCAAGTAATAATACTTGTACAACATATTCCCTACAACAATGTACAGGTCAACTCAAGGTCAAATAATAATACTTGTACAACATACCCCTACAACTTTTTACAGGTCAACCCAAGGACAAGTAATAATACTTGTACAACATACTCCTTACAACTACTTACAGGTCAACTCAAGGTCAAGTAATAATACTTGTACAACATACTCCCTACAACAATTAACTGGTCAACTCAAGGTCAAGTAATAATACTTGTACAAACCACACCCTATAACTCTTTACAGGTCAACTCAGGGTAAAGTAATACTTCTTGTACAACATAAACCCTACAACTCTTTACAGGTCAACTCGACATCAAGTACTAACGCCTGTACAACATACCCCCTAAAACTATTTACAGGTCAACTCAGGGTCAAGTAATGATACTTGTACAACATACACCCTACAACAATTTACAGGTCAACTGACGATCAAGTAATACTACTTGTACAACATACTCCCTACAACAATTGGAATTCTCACCCTGAACTGCAGAGTTGCTGCAAATTCTATTGTAGACACTCCATTTACGCTTTAGCCACGTTTATTGTTTTTCTGCCACCGCTCTTAGTGATGTGAGCGAGATGGCACCTGAAACAATGCAGGGGTCATGATGAAGACCTTTAATGAGCATGAACAAAAAATGACAAAATGAATATGAATGTGTGTGTGTGTGTGGGGGGGGGGGGGGGGTGGTCCTATCCCTCTGCATGTGACGGTGTGTTTGCAGGGTTGTATTCTACCCCGGCAACCACACGGGGCCCTACAACAATTTACAGGTCAACTCAAGGTCATGTAATACTACTTGTACAACATACACCCTACAACTATTTACAGGTCAACTCAAGGTCATGTAATACTACTTGTATAACATACACCCTACAACTATTTACAGGTCAACTCAAGGTCATGTAATAATACTTGTACAACATACACCCTACGACTATTTACAGGTCAACTCAAAATGAAATTATAATACTTGCACAATGCCATAACAATGTATACACGTTAACGCTGTGTACACACATACACGAGGACTTTAAAAACTCCTCACTTAAAATAAACAAAGATAACACCATAGTTTAATATCTTATTTCAAAAATCAGTTCATTTTCACTTTGATTATAAATTACTGACAATTAATTATTGCGAAAAAAAGTTTTGAGTATGTGATAAACAAGAGCTATCAGGATATAAGTTTACAAGTTGCATGTAAGAATTACTGAACTTACATACATGGGGCATTTTTAAAGTCCTCCAATATATTAACACTATGTACACCTATATTAACACTACGTACACCTATATTAAAGGGGATGTTGCATTATCCTCAAATTTTCATTTAAAAGCGCTTAAAAAGCCTAGGAAAAAGGTGACAGAATTATCAAAATATCATAAAAAATACAGGATATGACCTTTCTAAAATTTTCAAAGTCTTAAATGGAGGCAGCCATCTTGGATTGATGACGTCATCGTGCCTTTAAATGTATATGGAAAATTGATAATAAATAGAGTTTAGAGCAAAGAAATGTATTAAAACTACACATAACATTTATTCTGTGTATACTCATGTTATGATTTACATTTGTTTGCAGTGATATCTGCTGTATTTGTTATGGTATTTTGATAATTTTTTCACCTTTTTCCAAGGTTGTTAGATCCCTTTTAAATTAATATTGTTTGAGAAGAGTGCAACTTCCCCTTTAACACTATGTACCTGAGGTATATAGTAACACTATTCACACCTATACACTATGTAGATAAACACTATGTAGATCTACACCATGTTGACACACACTATGTACCTGAGGTATATATTAACACTATATTTACGCAATGTACACCTGCAGACAAACACTTGTGATGTACAACGTTAAGGTTGTTAACCTGGTTTGATGCATGTTTTTATGGGATGCCGTTTTATTATTTATTCAGTATTTAATGAAATCCACAAATGAATTATTAAACTCAATATAAGATATCTATCGATTTATAAATATCTTTAAATGAATGATGGATATCTTAAAATGTTGAATTATAGATATCATAAACTCGATCTGAAGACATCCATAACTGAACTAGAACTATTACTGAGGGTGATGAATACCTCCATTTTTTTATTCTAAGTCAAACAAAGGGCTATAATTCTAGAATAAATTAGGCAATTAACAATGAGTGATGTAGACGGACATAAGGTCATCAGCTGTTATGAGTATATGAAGTTTGGAAACAACCCATTCAAAACTGCTGGTAATTACAAGAGCTGTCGGAGAACAGCGTAGCTCGACTATTCGGTTTTTCAGAGAATAATAAATTATATAGCTAGTATATACCATCAGAAAACAAGGCTAAAACATTGTGGGGTGGGGTGGGGTTGTTGTTCAGGGCTTGTATAGAAACTCGTGCCGATATAAAATTATGTGTGAAATTTTATTATTTTTGTCTGTTTTAATCCAAAATTGCTGTCATTTTAAAGAAATTTGTGGTCGAAAGGCAACTCGGGGAGGGAGCTGATATTTGACAATTTTTATTGTGGCCTCATTTCATTTTTTTTATTGACATTTCATCTGTGTAACTGAATTTAATCTAAATTGTTTTATATGTAAATGATTGCGTTCAAATTAAAATATTAATATCCAAATAATTGAAGATAAAATGAAAACAATTACCCTCCCCTTGTCCTCCATGTGAGAGCGAGGGGGAGGGGGCGACATAAAATTGTGTAAGAATTGACCAAAACAATACAGAAATATGTAAAAAAAAACGTGTTTCGAGTGGGGGGTGGGGGTGGGGAGTGGATGGGAGGGTGGTAGGTTGTGGGGCGCAAAACGTGTTTCGAGTGTGGGTGGGGGGTGGGGTGGGGTGGGGAGTGGGTGGGAGGGGGGTAGGTTGGGGGTGGGGGGGGGGGGCGCAACATAGCTATATGTGTAAGAAGTGACCAAAAATAACACAGAAATATGTAAAAAAAAATTGAGTTTCGAGTGGGGTGTGGGGGCGGGGGCGGAAGGTGGGGCAACATAGCTATATGTGTAAGAATTGACCAAAGCAACACAGAAATATGAAAAAACAAGAGGCCCAAGAGGGCCTGTTGACGCTCTACTGGCTAATATGGCTCTTATAAAATCAATGAAGCGAGTGACTATTGTCTTAAAATCATAAGCCGTAACTCCGCCGTTACTGGTCCGATCTGGCTGGTTTTCGAACTTGGCCAGTAGAGATAATAATAAAAAAATAAAAAAATAAAATAAAAAAAGCATTAAAAAATAATAAAATAAAATATAAAAAAATAAAATAAAAAAAATAATTAAAAATTTAAAAAAATAAAAAAAATAAAAATCTGGTAAAGTTTGGTCAAGATCAGATGAAAAATGAAGGCGCTATCGCCTTAACAAGGCAAAATATAGCATTTTTAATGAAATCAAGGGCCATAACTCCGCTGTTACTGGTCCGAACTGGCTGGTTTCCGAACTTGTTCGAGCTTTTATTGACATTAACAATCTGATAAAGTTTGGTAAAGATCAGATGCAAAATGAAGGCCCTATCGTCTTAACGAGGCAAAATGTAGCATTTTTAATGAAATCAAGGGCCATAACTCCGCTGTTACTGATCCGATCTGGCTGGTTTTCAAACTTGTCCGAGCTTTCATTGACATTAACAATCTGGCAAAGTTTGATAAAGTTCGATGAAAAATGAAGGCCCTATCGTCTTAACGAGGCAAAAACATATCATTTTTAACTAAATCAATGGCCATAACTCCGCTGTTACTGGTCCGATCGGGCTGGTTTACGAACTTGTCCAACTTATGGGTTATGTTCCCAAAATATAGAAGGAAAAACATTCTTTTTTAGAAGTGAAATGGGTTGAAAGGCGCACCAACATATGAAAGGTCATATGGCGCCTAACAGGAATGAACATGCCAGCTCATCCCCCATTTACATCAAGATAAAATATGGAGAATGGGACTAGAACCTTCTAACTTGCAGAACTGATTCTAAACTGATTCTAAAAATTCTATAGTAGATACTCCATTTACGATGGAGTCACGTCTCCACGTTTGCATACGTGGTGTCAAGATGCAGACCTTGAATGAGCGTGACAAAAAATGACAAAATGATCAGGAAGGGGGTGGGGGAGTGGGCCTCCTGCGGGATTTGCAGTGGTGTATTCTACCCAGGCAATCACACTTTTTATTGTGTTATCCTTCAATACCCAACATACACCTTATTATTGCGTTATCCTTCAATACGCAACATATATATTATTGCATTATTCTTCAATACGCAACATACATCTTATTATAGCGTTATTCTTCAATATCCAACATACATCTTATTATTGCGTTATCCTTCAATACCCAAAATACATCTTATTATTGCGTTATCCTTCAATAGCCAACATACATCCTATTATTGTGTTATCCTTCAATAGCCAACAAAAATCTTAATATTGCGCTTTTCTTTTTTTCTGGTCATGTAGCATTGTAGGATCAGTCTGACACCGAGTCAGTCAAGGTGTTTTCTGCACAGTTTCGAAGTAACCGCTATACAAGACCGAAGTCTTAATTGATAATGAGCGTGAACGTTTATGAACAACAAATCTCTGAGAATGCCTGACACAATCAAATGTGGTCTCATCTGCTGATCCGATTGTTATGTCCTTCAGTTCTATTGCCACTGAATGTTGTGTATCTGGAATACTGGCAACAAAGCTTTGGAATGATGTACTGGTGATTGTAACCTTCTGCAGAGTAACATGTTCAATGTCCATATTGTGTGGTGATCTGAGTTCTCTCTCACCAAAGTCTATATCAGATAGTTTAATCTTCTTCAACTGTACTAGAGTTGGTATAACCTCCACAAGTGTGTCAACATCCCGGGGAACAGCAATGTCCCGGGTATCACTGAAAAAGGGAAATGTACTGTCTCTGCCTCGTAATTTAATCTGTTGAAGTTTTGGAGCATTGCTGACACTATTCATGATAGATGCCACAGCACCAGTTGTGTACAAGTACTCTATAGTCAATTTAACCAAGCTCGTTGTGTTCACATGAACCCTATCCACATATAGCTCACGTAAGTGAAGTGTTTCTAGTTGTGTATGCTGGGACAAATCTAACTGGTATTTACATGCACCGCGCGCAAACTCTGTACACTTTATATCATTCAGATGTATATGCCTCATGTGTGTACTCCGTGACAGGAATGACATCAAACATTCAATTTGACTATGAGATGTACGTATACCAGGTCTTGGACCAATGTACAGTTTCTGTAGTGAGTCAACTTGTATAATAGATTCTGTTAAGCTACATGAAGGTGTGTCACTAATGTATAAATACCTTATGTTGCTACTGTTACTACGAATCAAGTTTTGTAGATGCTGTGTATCTGTGTTTTTGGTTCTAGACTCAATAATAACATCTTCAATCCTGAGTTTTGTTTGATGGCCATTGTTTGAACTCTCCCTGACACATCTGATCATTGTATGCTGAATTTCCCATAAACATAGGTGTTTTACATACACGAAATTCTCAACTCCATCCAGTGTCTTCCTGTGTTCAGTCAAACCATCACAAATGCATTCGGACAGTTTTCCGGCAGTTTCAGGATTCATACCGCTTATAAACACAAGTACCTGTTCCATCTCTAACATTTTTTCTACTGAGTTGCAGATGTTGGTTATTGTTCCAATTGTTTCTTCATTCATTGAAACATACAGACCTGCTAGAAATTCTTGAAATGTTTTGTGTATGAATGATAGTTTTTTTAATTCAGTATTGCAGTCTATTAATAGTTTACTCTGAGACAATATTCCAATTTCACTGGAAATGTCTATCTGCAGTTTGGACATTCCGTGCATCTCTGCTGTTGAATGCTCAAAAACAAGTGATTCTTCTGGTTTGTTGTTGATTTGAAACAGGGTTTCATATGAAAGTTTGGCAAGAGCGTATACAAATGGCTTTAATTTCTCACAGTTTTTGTTTCCATTAAAGCATTTGGGAAACTGTAGCTTTGAAGACGCATAATCTTCTTTCATTTTTGAATACTTCTGATTGCCTATTAAATTGTTGTCCTCTGCTAACTGAAAAAGAAGATTGAGCATTCCACTGTATATGGAACATTTTGAGTGTTCAAAGGGGTTTCCTTCATGCCACAGGCACAACAGCTGCTTCAATATCACAGGTATGCATGCTAATTCTGCTACATTGCTTTCCTGTAACTTTTCTTTAAACTCAGCTGCAGACTTGTTCCTGCAATATTTTCTATTAAGAACTGTTACAGCATTTTCTATAAGTTGTATAGAGGATGACTCGTCTAGTCCTGTCAATTCGATTTGTTGGTCAATCTCAGATGTCTTCAGTCTCAGGTGTTCAAGCTTCCAAGGTCGCGTTGTTGTGATAATCGAACAGTTGCGCCTAACCGTCCTGTCTGGTATTCCTTTAGTGCAACATCTAGATGACTCACTCTCATTTCTAGGTGTCCACTCGTCCAGGCCATCAAGTATGATTAGACATTGTTCTGTCTGTAAGACTTTTGACAATATGCTGCTGTAAGACTCATCCAAACTTTTCAATAACCGATCTTTTATCATTTATTCAACGTGATTGTGTGATCCAGTTACATCTCGCAAAGTGATATAGAACACAAAATCAAATCTCCTCATTGCTTCCTCATCCTTTTTAATTCTTTTCTCAACTTTTGTCACAAGCTTTACGTGTTCAGAATGGGATTGGCACCATGATGCGACCAAATGTTGACAAAAAGTGCTCTTTCCACTCCCAGCTTCTCCTGCGATGTAAATCTTTTTGCACATTTGTTCCCCCTTTTTAAATATGTTTTTATATGATTTTATATTTCGACTATCTTTCGATGATTTGTTGTGTGGGTCCACTTGTCTCATGCACGGTTCAGCATACAGGTCCGCTATACCTGCACTCTCTGATGGTTTGAGGGGATTAATCGGTACTGTGAGATGGTCATCTTTGTAAAACTTGATGAGGTCTTTCTGAAAATCTGCAAAAGAATAAAAAGAGCATCTAATTAACTGTTAGTAATTACAGTTCTTCATGTCTGTTGCTCCAGAACTATTAGTTCTTTATGATAATCTAAGCTCTGGTAGCCATTTTGGGTATTGCTGGAATTTGGAATCATCACCTAAAAATGTATGAAACAATAACATGATTTTCCCCAGTCTAAAGTTAACAATAATGGCTGGTGGTGGCCATCTTGCAATCCACCATCTTGGAATCCTGATCAACGTGAACTTAATTTCAGGCCAACAACATGTCATGCTGATTCCTTCAGTTAGGTCCTGTATCTTATATATGCTTCAAAGTGGTTCAATCACAACTTTTCTATTTTTAGTTATTTAAGCTGTGGTGGCCAGCTTAAATTAAATTTCATCTCAGGCAATAACTAGACGTAACCTACAATTTCATCTCAGGCAATAACTAGACGTAACCTACAAAGTTCCCGAATTTCATGAACATCTGAATACAAATTCCACTCCTAAGTCAATAAAAGTTTTAGTAAAGATACTAGTTCTACATAAACAGTTATCAAAACTTTATACTATTAACTGTAATTGCTTTCTTAGATTTTGAAGGAGTTTGTTTTGACCAGCATGAACTCACCTGTAATTTTCTATGAAGTTTCATAAAGATCAAACTAAACATTTTACAGAAGGCATAACCAACATTATTTGCATTCATGGCTTTTTTAATACAATATTTATTTGTATAAATAATACAAAGCACCATATACGCTTAGTCACAGGTGGTTCATTAATATATACATGATACATAAACTACATGGCAATATAATATCTAATGTAAGTAGTACTATTGATTTTATATATAAAGATATACAATATTAAATAGAACTTATAGGGAGGTATTTTAATAAGAAGGATGAAAAAAAAACTTGCAAAAATAGAGTTTACAGAAGAAGAAAGGGTAAAGTAAAAAAGCAAAAAAAAAGAAAAAGACCAACCAGTTAAGAGTAAAAGGAAATAAATAGAATTTGTGTTTCCGGTATTGGCAAGACGACATTTTAGTGTTTTGTTGAAAAAAGAACCTCCATATTTAAAGTATTTTTACACACATTGATTTGAGTAAATGAAATATTTTGTACAAATAATTATAAAATTGAGAACATTTGTGTTTTTTTATGGAATCTAAGGATCTAAATATGATTTTCTCTAGAAAAGAATATTAATATTGTTTTCCCTCAAAAAACGTATGCAAATTAGATCATAAACCTTGTGCGTGTATGCATTCCAAAAACAAATGATTTACTGTTTCCACATCCATAGCACACAAATCACAGAGTTCTTCTCACTGGAATTGTTATTTTACAATAACTGTTGATCTATTTCTTATTTGGTGTTTATAAACTTAAATGTTTTGCGGATTGGATTTTTTTTAGAATACTACCGCCATTTTATTTGTATTTGTATCAATGATCCTGTTTTTAACCCAATACTGGTTCTACCCAATAACAAGAAGCAGTCTGAGAGACAACCATATCCCCCGCCGCAGTGTTTTTTCCTTTATAGCTGTAGTACTAATGATTGGGTTCTTTGTTTAAAGAAAGTTTAAAGTACCATCTTTGTGGCTTCTTTCTGGCTTTCTAGTCTATTGTTTTTTTGAATTTATATATACACGAGCATCTTTGTGTTTTACTTATATTGCCTATTAATGCTGCTTTGTTGGTTAAAGAATAGTTCATGGCGGGGATTTCTTTATTTACACTGTCTATTTTATTGGGTTGACAGTAGGGTAAGTGGGAGGTTTGGTGCACCCTAGAACCTGGTTTAAACCACCAGCGGTCTTTTCTGCCACTGACCGTTCCAAGGCGGTAGCCATATTGTCAACCCTTTTGTGTTTGTGATGTCTTATTTGGCCTTTTATTCATCTTTAAATTTGTTCTTTGTTTCTGTGTGTGTTTGTGGTTGACTGTCGTCCTTGAATGCTGCTTTTCCTGTTCGACTTTTATATCTATATTTATCAGTGCACATAAAGCAGAAAGTAAAATGAACAAAACATATACGTGTAACACTACAAAAGGCAGTAACTCTAATTTCAATCTGATAAGTTATTGTTACTGCACTCTGCACTTCCTCTCATCGCCCTCTATCGTTGTGTGAAGTTTCATTAAAGTCCCATTAGTAGATTTTAAGCTATGCACCCGACAAGAATAATAAGTATAACATAACAAAGGGCAATAACTCAATTTAAATAAACATATAGTTATGGTTCTTGCATTCTCCACATCCTCTTATTGCTCTCTGTCATTGTGTTTCATTGCAGATCCATTAGTAGTTTTGGAGCTATGCTTCGGACACGAATTTTAAGTATAGAATTACAAAGGCCAAAGTTCGTCTAATTGCCCTCTATCTTTGTGTGATGTTTCTTTCCAGTCTAGTAGTTTTTAAGTTATGCTCCGGACAAGAATTATAAGTGTAAAATTACAAAGGGCAATAACTCTCAACTAAATGAAGACATAGTTATGGTTATTGCGCTCTGCACTTCCTCTCATTGCCCTCTATCAGTGTGAAATTTCGTCGCAGTCCCATTAGTAGTTTTCCAGTTGTAATTATAAAATTACAAAAGGCAATCTCTAATTTAAATGAAGGCACATTTATGGTTACTGCGCTCTGCATGTCCTCTTATTGTGAAATTTCATTGCAGTCCTATTAGTAGTTTTCGAGTTATAGAGCGGACACGAATTATAAGTGCAAAATTACAAAGGGCAATACTCTAATTCAAATGAAGACCGAGTTATGGTTCTTGTGCTCTGCATGTCCTCTCATTGCTCTCTATCATTGTGTGAAATTTCATTGCAGTCCCACAAGTAGTTTTTGAGTTATGGAGCGGACACGAGTTTTTATGTTATGAGCAGACACGAATTATAAGTATAAACTTACAAAGGGCAATAAATCTAAATTAAATGAAGACAGAGTTATGGTTATTGTGCTCTGCACTTCCTCTCAGTGCCCTCTATCATTGTGTGAAATTTCATCGCAGTCCCATTAGTAGTTTTCCAGTTATGGAAGACACAAATTGTAAGTATAAAATTACAAAGGGCAATAACTCTAATTTAAATGAAGGGACATTTATGTTCTTGCATGTCCTCTTATTGCCCTATATCATTGTGTTAAATTTCATTGCAGTCACATTAGTAATTTTTGAGTTATGGAGCCGACACAAATTATAAGTATAAAATTACAAAGGACAATAACTCTAATTTAAATGAAGGCAGATTATGGTTCTTGCACACTGCACATCCTCTCATTGCCCTCCATCATTGTGTGAAATTGCATTGCAGTCCTTTAGTAGTTTTCAAGTTATAGAGCAGACACGAATTATAAGTATAACATAACAAAGGGCAATAATTTAAATGGAAGCAGAGTTATGGTTCTTGCGCTCTGCATGTCCTCTTATGGCCCTCTATCTTTGTGTGAAATTTCATTGCAGTCCAATTAGTAGTTTTCAAGTTACGGAGCGGACACGAAGTATAAGTATAAAGATACAAAGGGCAATAACTCTAATTTAAAGGAAGGCAGAGTTATGGTTCTTACGCTCTGCACATCCTCTCATTCCTTCTATCTGATTGCAGCCCCATTAGTAGTTTTTGAGTTATTGAGCGGACACGAAATTGGACAGACGGATGTATGTACGGACGGATGGACGGAAGGCATTACTATATCCCACTTCCGGCGGGGGATAAAAATGGGGTGGTCTGCCTCTACCACAAAAAATATCAAACCATCATATATGACCTAAAATGTGCTAAAATGACATAAAACACAATACAAAAACAAACAACAAACCTGTTTTTAACCTTGCTTGGTATACTTGATACAAGGGACGAGTTCATTCGAAAATCTGATTTGCAAAATTGCCACAAAAAATAAAAGCTTTACTCTGCAATCATAATATAAATTATCCCCGTATTTTATGCCTTATTAAACCAATTTCTATAAAATACTGTTTTATTATTGATTTTTTAATCAGAATTATTCCATGTTATTGGTCTGTTAATTGTCTCTTTGTTTTAATTGAATAGTTTTCCCCACGAAATAAGTATATCTGGCCAATAAAGAGCCCTTTGGAAAAATTGTATATATAGGTCATTTCCCCAGCGTCCTTTTTGCCACTGACAGTTTCAAGGCAGTAGCCCTATTGTCAACCCGTTTGTTTCGTGATGTCACATGCCTTGATTATTATCATTGTAATTGTTGTTTTAATATTTGATATTGGTTGACTGTTCTGTGAAAGCTACAATTCCTGTGCGACGTTTATATCTACTTCATATATTTTTCCACCACATTTTTCAAGTTTATTCATATATAGATATATTTCCACGAAACAGTGTTGTCTAACAAGCTTTTAATCCAACTAGCTTTTAGGGGATAAATAATTTTTTCCTAAAGTTAATCATGCAATAATGTTGTTTTATTTAGTTAAATTTCAGAACATTGTGTATGTTGTTTTAGTGTTTGTGTTGGTGGATTTGGCAGAACTGTCAGTAGATATATAAGCTTCGGTAATGTAAATGTTTTATAACTGTATTTTTTCCTAGTAATGTAATTTTTCCATGGGACCAACCTTTTAAACAACTTTTAGTCTTCAATTTTAGGATCAAAATTATATTTCAAGTTTTCCCTTTTATTTGTATGGAATACCAGACGGACTAACTAAAATCATATCTCGTATAACCATCCCAGCCTCTGGCTAGTAGTGCAAAAAAAGGTTTTTTGGTTGTTTTGAAAACACAAAAAGTCTTTTTTAAATAAATGATCTTTATTTTAAAAATATTTTTCACCTTACATATGTATTCTTAAAAGTTAACCAAAACTTATTGTATGCTATAAGAACTAACAAAGAGTTATGTCAAAAACGTGTACTTTCATCATTTTGTTCTGGTTTAAGAGCTTACCTAAATAGATACCTGTCAATTTGTTTTGACCTTGATCTATGTTCGTTCCTGGAATACTTCCTGAGGTACTGGCAACGCAATCATCACCTCGCAATCCTGGAATTGGAATACACTCAGCTCAGTTGTATTGCTTTTTTTAAGCGTGTATTGTAAAATGGCTCTTTTTATGTAGTTAAGAAACACCTTGCTATCAGGCAACTCCTTTAGAGATTTGTACTATAAAGCTAGACATAGACATTTTCATCACCAGTATATCTACAAATAGACATATTCTATAAAACGATTAATCCCATTCTTTTATATGAAAGTGAAAGTTTGGTTTATAAAAATCTTAATGCTACTGAGAGGGTATGCAAAGTACACTCAGTTACAATCAGCTAAAACACTGAGCGATTGACAAGTTTTGAGCAAGCCTGTTAAGTGCAAAGTACCCTCCATTACAATCAGCTCAAACACTGTGAGCGACTGATGAGTTTTGAGCAAGCCTGGTCAGTGCAAAACAGACTCCATTACAATCCACTATAAAACTGTGAGCGACTGAAGAGTTTTCAGGAAGCCTGGTCAGTGCAATACAGACTCCATTACAATCCGCTATAAAACTGTGAGCGAAGGACGAGTTTTGAGCAAGCCTGGTAAGTGCAGTACAGACACCATTACAATCCGCTATAAAACTGTGAGCGAAGGACGAGTTTTGAGCAAGCCTGGTAAGTGCAATACAGACTCCCATTACAATCCGCTATAAAACTGTGGTCGAATGACGAATTTTGAGCAAGCCTGGTCAGTGCAATACAGCCTCCATTACAATCCGCTATAAAACTGTGAGCGAAGGATGAGTTTTGAGCAAGCCTGGTAAGTGCAATACAGCCTTCATGACAATCCGCTATAAAACTGTGAGCGAAGGACGAGTTTTGAGCAAGCCTGGTAAGTGCAATACATACTCTATTACAATCCGTTATAAAACTGTGAGCGACTGAAGAGTTTTGAGGAAGCCAGGTCAGTGCAATACAGACTCCATTACAATCCGCTATAAAACTGTGAGCGAAGGACGAGTTTTGAGCAAGCCTGGTTAGTGCAGTACAGACTCCATTACAATCCGCTATAAAACAGTGAACGAAGGACGAGTTTTTGAGCAAGCCTGGTAAGTGCAATACAGACTCCCATTACAATCCGCTATACAACTGTGGTCGAATGACGAATTTTGAGCAAGCCTGGTCAGTGCAATACAGCCTCCATTACAATCCGCTATAAAACTGTGAGCGAAGGATGAGTTTTGAGCAAGCCTGGTAAGTGCAATACAGCCTCCATTACAATCCGCTATAAAACTGTGAGCGAAGGACGAGTTTTGAGCAAGCCTGGTAAGTGCAATACATACTCTATTACAATCCGCTATAAAACTGTGAGCGACTGACAAGTTTTGAGCAAGCCTGGTAAGTGCAATACAGACTCCATTACAATCCGCTATAAAAAACTGTGAGCGACTGACGAGTTTTGAGCAAGCCTGGTAAGTGCAATACAGCCTCTATTACAATCCGCTATAAAACTGTGAGCGACTGACAAGTTTTGAGCAAGCCTGGTAAGTGCAATACAGACTCCATTACAATCCGTTATAAAACTGTGAGCGAAGGACGAGTTTTGAGGAAGCCTGGTAAGTGCAATACAGACTCCATTACAATCCATTATAAAACTGTGGTCGAATGACGAGTTTTCAGCAAGCCTGGTAAGTTCAATACAGACTCCATTACAATCCGCTATAAAACTGTGAGCGACTGACGAGTTTTGAGCAAGCCTGGTAAGTGCAATACAGACTCCATTACAATCCACTATAAAACTGTGGTCAAATGACGAGTTTTGAGCAAGCCTGGTCAGTGCAATACAGACTGCACTAAAATACGCTATATATCTGTGAGAGATTAAAGAGTTTTTGAGCAAGCCAGGTGACTGAAGTCCATAAAAACGTGAGCAATCAATGATTGGTGCAAGCGAAGTAGGCTCACTTTCAATCTGCTAAAGCGTGAGCTATCAGCATATTTTGAAAATGTTATAAACATTGATATATGAAATGCAAGAGGGTCTATAGTGAATAATTTATTAATAAATCATTTTGCGCTTGGATTTTTTAAGTGCTTGAACACGTTTTGTACATACTTCTTTTCATGGGGTTTTCAGCTACACCCATATCTTCAGGTTTTCTTTTTGAACTTTCACTTGTGTCAGTATCTACTGAATTAAGAAGACAACTTTATTACTGCATGTATGGAACAGAATCTATCTTGTTACACAATTGGTAAAATATGTTGACTATATTAAAGGGACACTGTCCTTAACTAAGCATATATTTAGCATAGCCAAATCACGGTCTGATTTTTATTCAGTGAAATGTATACATGAACACATGAACACATAAGCATAGACCCTGATAAGTTTGTAGAAATACATTCGTGATTTGAATTTTTTATTTTTATTTATTATTTGAAAACAATGTGGGACCCCACATTATTTACATTTTCTGCTGATCACGTGACATCCATTAGCGCATTAGGTTTTTTATATAGTATGTCTTACTTAATACATGTGAGCGAGATCGATTATTGCGACTTTAGATTATTATTACCCGCGAGTGTCATTTTAATACTGGTTACGAGTTCAACCCCACGAAGCGGTACTTCTTTTTTTGTACAGCTATTGAATTCCGTCTAACAAACTTGGTTTTATTTAGATATATTTAATGATGGTTAGTGTGTTATGTTTGTTAATCAATTATTTTGTGTTTTAGAAGCTAAAAGTTACAGACATTGTCCCTCTAAGGTGAACTGTATTGGTGAGGTAAACAATGTGGACTGTACTAAGATACACTGTATTGGTGAGGTAAACAATGTGGACTGTATCAATGTACCCTGTATTGGTGAGGTTAACAATGTGGACTGCATCAAGGTACCCTGTATTGGTGAGGTAAACAATGTAGATGGTATCAAGGTGCACTGTATTGGTGAGGTAAACAATGTGGACTGGACTGTACTAAGGAACCCTGTATTGGTGAGGTAAACAATGTGGACTGTATCAAGGTACCCTGTATTGGTGAGGTAAACAATGTGGATCATATAAAGGTATGCTGTAATGTTAAGGTAAACAATGTGGACCATATCAAGGTACCCTGTATTGGTGAGGTAAACAATGTGGACTGTATTAAGGTACCCTTTATTGGTGAGGTAAACAATGTCGACTGTATCAAGGTGGCCTATATTGGTGAGGTAAACAATATTGACTGTATTAAGGTACACTGTATTTTTGACGTAAATAATGTGGACTGTATCAAGTTACACTGTATTGGTGAGGTAAACAATATGAACTGTATCAATGTACTCTGTATTGGTGAGGTTAACAATGTGGACTGCATCAAGGTTCCCTGTATTGGTGAGGTAAACAATGTAGATGGTATCAAGGTGCACTGTATTGGTGAAGTTAACAATGTGGATTGCATCAAGGTACCCTGTATTGGTGAGGTAAACAATGTGGACTGTATCAAGGTACACTGTACTAGTGAGGTAAACAATGTGGACCATATCAAGGTACTCTGTATTGGTGAGGTAAACAATGTGGATCATATCAAGGTACCCTGTATTGGTGCGGTAAACAATTTGGACCATATCAAGGTACCCTGTATTGGTAAGGTAATCAATGTGGACTGTATTAAGGTACACTGTATTGGTGAGGTAAGCAATGTGGACTGTATCAAGGTACCCTGTATTGGTGAGGTAAAAAATGTGGACTGTATTAAGGTACCCTGTATTAGTGAGGTAAAAGATGTGCACTGTATTAAGGTACACTGTATTGGTGAGGTAAACAATGTGGATCATATAAAGGTACCCTGTACTGGTAAGGTAAACAATGTGGACTGTACTAAGGTACCCTGTATTGGTGATGTAAACAGTGTGGACTGTATCAAGGTACACTGTATTGGTGAGGTAAACAGTGGGGACTGTATCAAGGTACCCTATATTGGTGAGATAAACCATATAGACTGTATCAAGGTACCCTGTATTGGTGAGATAAACAATGTGGACTGTATCAATGTGGACAGTATCAAGGTACTCTGTATTGGTGAGGTAAACAATGTGGACTGTACTAAGGTACACTGTATTGAGGAGGTAAACAATGTGGAATGTACTAAGGTACACTGTATTGGCGAGGTAAACAATGTGGACCATATTAATGTACACTGTCTTGGTGAGGTAAACCATGTAGACCATATCAAGGTACTCTGTATTGGTGAGGTAAACAATGTGGAATGTATCAAGGTACACAGTATTGGTAAGGTAAACAATGTGGACTGTACTAAGGTACCCTATATTGGTGAGGTAAACAATGTGGACTGTATTAAGGTACTCTGTATTGATGAGGTAAATCATGTAGACCATATTAAGGTACACAGTATTGGTGAGGTAAACCATGTAGACTGTATCAAGGTACCCTGTATTGGTGAGGTAAACAATATGGACTGTATCAAGGTACACTGTATTGGTGAGGTAAACAATGTGGACTGGACTGTACTAAGGAACCCTGTATTGGTGAGGTAAACAATGTGGTCTGTATCAAGGTACCCTGTATTGGTGAGGTAAACAATGTGGATCATATCAAGGTATGCTGTAATGTTAAGGTAAACAATGTGGACCATATCAAGGTACCCTGTATTGGTGAGGTAAACAATGTTGACTGTATTAATGTACCCTTTATTGGTGAGGTAAACAATGTCGACTGTATCAAGGTGACCTATATTGGTGAGGTAAACAATATTGACTGTATTAAGGTACACTGTATTGGTGACGTAAATAATGTGGACTGTATCAAGGTACACTGTATTGGTGAGGTAAACAATGTGGACTGTATCAAGGAACCCTGTATTGGTGAGGTAAACAATGTGGACCATATCAAGGTACGTTGTATTGTTGAGGTTAACAATGTGGACCATATCAAGGTACCCTGTATTGGTGAGGTAAACAATGTGGACTGTATCAAGGTACGCTGTATTGGTGAGGTAAAGAATGTGGACCATATCAAGGTACCCTTTATTGGTGAGGTAAAGAATGTGGACCATATCAAGGTACTCTGTATTGTTGAGGTTAACAATGTGGACCATATCAAGGTACCCTGTATTGGTGAGGTAAAAAATGTGGACTGTACTAAGGAACCCTGTATTGATGAGGTAAACAATGTGGACTGTATCAAGGCAACCTGTATTGATGAGTTAAAGAATGTGGACCATATCAAGGTACCCTGTATTGGTGAGGTAAACAATGTGGACTGTACTAATGTACCCTGTATTGGTGAGGTAAGCAATGTGGACTGGACTAAGGTAACCCCATATTGGTGAGGTAAACACTGTGGACTGTACTAATGTACCCTGTATTGGTGAGGTAAACAGTGTGGACTGTATCAATGTACACTGTATTGGTGAGGTAAACAATGTGGAATGTATCAAGGTACCCTGTATTGGTGAAAAAACAATGTGGACTGTATCAAGGTACCCTGTATCGGTGAGGTATACAATGTTGACTTTATTAAGGTACACTGTATCAGTGAGGTAAACAATGTGGACTGTACTAGGGTACCCTGTATTGGCGCGGTAAACAATGTGGACCATATTAAGGTACACCTTATTGGTGAGGTAAACAATGTGGACTGTATTAAGGTACACTGTATCGGTGAGGTAAACAGTGTGGACTGTACTAAAGTGCCCTTTATTGGCGAGGTAAAAAATGTGGATTGTACTAAGGTACCCTGTATTGGTGAGGTAAACAATGTGGACTGTATCAAGGTACACTGTATCGGTGAGGTAAACAATGTGGACTGGACTGTACTAAGGAACCCTGTATTGGTGAGGTAAACAATGTGGTCTGTATCAAGGTACCCTGTATTGGTGAGGTAAACAATGTGGATCATATCAAGGTATGCTGTAATGTTAAGGTAAACAATGTGGACCATATCAAGGTACCCTGTATTGGTGAGGTAAACAATGTTGACTGTATTAATGTACCCTTTATTGGTGAGGTAAACAATGTCGACTGTATCAAGGTGACCTATATTGGTGAGGTAAACAATATTGACTGTATTAAGGTACACTGTATTGGTGACGTAAATAATGTGGACTGTATCAAGGTACACTGTATTGGTGAGGTAAACAATGTGGACTGTATCAAGGAACCCTGTATTGGTGAGGTAAACAATGTGGACCATATCAAGGTACGTTGTATTGTTGAGGTTAACAATGTGGACCATATCAAGGTACCCTGTATTGGTGAGGTAAACAATGTGGACTGTATCAAGGTACGCTGTATTGGTGAGGTAAAGAATGTGGACCATATCAAGGTACCCTTTATTGGTGAGGTAAAGAATGTGGACCATATCAAGGTACTCTGTATTGTTGAGGTTAACAATGTGGACCATATCAAGGTACCCTGTATTGGTGAGGTAAAAAATGTGGACTGTACTAAGGAACCCTGTATTGATGAGGTAAACAATGTGGACTGTATCAAGGCAACCTGTATTGATGAGTTAAAGAATGTGGACCATATCAAGGTACCCTGTATTGGTGAGGTAAACAATGTGGACTGTACTAATGTACCCTGTATTGGTGAGGTAAGCAATGTGGACTGGACTAAGGTAACCCCATATTGGTGAGGTAAACACTGTGGACTGTACTAATGTACCCTGTATTGGTGAGGTAAACAGTGTGGACTGTATCAATGTACACTGTATTGGTGAGGTAAACAATGTGGAATGTATCAAGGTACCCTGTATTGGTGAAAAAAACAATGTGGACTGTATCAAGGTACCCTGTATCGGTGAGGTATACAATGTTGACTTTATTAAGGTACACTGTATCAGTGAGGTAAACAATGTGGACTGTACTAGGGTACCCTGTATTGGCGCGGTAAACAATGTGGACCATATTAAGGTACACCTTATTGGTGAGGTAAACAATGTGGACTGTATTAAGGTACACTGTATCGGTGAGGTAAACAGTGTGGACTGTACTAAAGTGCCCTTTATTGGCGAGGTAAAAAATGTGGATTGTACTAAGGTACCCTGTATTGGTGAGGTAAACAATGTGGACTGTATCAAGGTACACTGTATCGGTGAGGTAAACAATGTGGACTTTACTAAAGTTGCCTGTATTGGCGAGGTAAACGATGTGCCCTGTATTGGAGAGGTAAACAGTGTGGACTGTATCAAGGTACCCTGTATTGGTGAGGTAAACAGTGTGGACTGTACTAAGGTACACTGTATTGGTGAGTTAAACAATGTGGACCATAGTGCGGTACACTGTATTGGTGAAGTAAACAGTTTCGACTGTAATAAGGTACACTGTATTGGTGAGGTAAACAATGTGGACGGTTTTAAGGTAAACTGTACTGGTGAGGTAAACAATGTGGACTGTATCAAGATACCCTGCAATGGTGAGGTAAACAATGCTGACTGTATTAAGGTACACTGTATTGGTGAGGTTAACAATGTGGACTGCATGAAGGTACCCTGTATTGGTGAGGTTAACAATGTGGACTGCATCAAGGTACCGTGTATTGGTGAGGTAAACAATGTGGACTGTATTAAGGTACATTGGTGAGATAAACAATGTGGACTGTATCAAGATACCCTGTACTGGTGATGTAAACAATGTGGACTGTATTAAGGTACTCTGTACTGGTGAGATAAACAAATGTGGACTGTATCAAGGTACACTGTATTGGAGAGGTAAACAATGTGGACTGTATTAAGGTACCTTTTATTGGTGAAGTAAACAATGTTGACTGTATCAAGGTACCCTGTATTGGTGAGGTAAACAATGTGGGCCATATCAAGGTACGCTGTATTGTTGAGGTAAAACATGTGGACCATATCAAGGTACCCTGTATTGGTAAGGTAAACAATGTGGACTGTACTAAGGAACCGTGTATTGGTGAGGAAAACAATTTTGACTGTATCAAGGTACCCTGTATTGGTGAGGTAAACAATGTGGACTGTACTAAGGTACACTGTATTGGTGAGGTAAGCAATGTGGAGTGTACTAAGGTACCCTGTATTGGTGAGGTAAGTAATGTGGACTGTATTAAGGTAAACTGTATCGGTGAGGTAAACACTGTATTGGTGAGGTAAACAATGTAGACTGTATCAAGGTACCCTGTATTGGTGAGGTAAACAATTTGGACTGTATCAATGTACCCCATATTGGTGAGGTAAACAATATGGACTGTATCAAGGTACCCTGTATAGACGAGGTAAACAATGTGAACTGTATCAAGGTACCCTGTATTGGTGAGGTAAAAAATGTGGCCTGTATCAAGGTACCCAGTATCGGTGAGGTAAACAATGTTGACTTTATTAAGGAACACTGTATCAGTGAGGTAAACAATGTGGACTGTACTAAGGTACCCTGTATTGGCGCGGTAAACAATGTGGATCATATAAAGGTACACTTTATTGGTGAGGTAAACAATGTGGACTGTATCAAGGTACCCTGTATTGGTGAGGACCAATACAGGTAAACAATGTGGACTGTACTAAGGTACACTGTATTGGTGAAGTAAGCAATGTGGAGTGTACTAAGGTACCCTGTATTGGTGAGGTAAGCAATGTGGACTGTATTAAGGTAAACTGTATCGGTGAGGTAAACACTGTATTGGTGAGGTAAACAATGTAGACTGTATCAAGGTACCCTGTATTGGTGAGGTAAACAATTTGGACTGTATCAAGGTACCCCATATTGGTGAGGTAAACAATATGGACTGTATCAAGGTACCCTGTATAGACGAGGTAAACAATGTGGACTGTATCAAGGTACCCTGTATTGGTGAGGTAAAAAATGTGGACTGTATCAAGGTACCCAGTATCGGTGAGGTAAACAATGTTGACTTTATTAAGGAACACTGTATCAGTGAGGTAAACAATGTGGACTGTACTAAGGTACCCTGTATTGGCGCGGTAAACAATGTGGATCATATAAACGTACACTTTATTGGTGAGGTAAACAATGAGGACTGTATCAAGGTACCCTGTATTGGTGAGGACCAATACAGGTAAACAATGTGGACTGTACTAAGGTACACTGTATTGGTGAGGTAAGCAATGTGGACTGTATTAAGGTACACTGTATCGGTAAGGTAAACAATGTAGACTGTATCAAGGTACCCTGTATTGGTGAGGTAAACAATGTGGACTGTATTGAGGTATTCTGTACTGGTGAGGTAAACAATGTGGACTGTACTAAGGTACCCTGTATTGGTGAGGTAAACAATGTGGACTGCATCAAGGTACACTGTATTTGAGAGGTAAACAATGTTGACTGTATTAAGGTAGCCTTTATTGGTGAAATAAGCAATGTCGGCTGTATCAAGGTACCCTGTATTGGTGCCTTGATTATTAACAGTACAATTGTTGTTTTCATATTTTTAATATTTGATATTGGTTGTGAAAGCTACAATTCCTGTGCGCGTTTATATCTACTTCATATATTTTTCACCACATTTTTCAAGTTTATTCATATATAGATGTTTCCACGAACCAGTGTTGTTAATATCTTTTAATCCAACTAGCTTTTAGGGAATAAATAAACTTTTCCTGAGGTTAATCATCTTAATCTTGCAATAAGGATGAGTTTTATTTTGTTAAATTTCAGAACATTGTGTATGTTGTTTTAGTGTTTGTGTTGGTGGATTTAGCAGAACTGTCAGTGGATATATAAGCTTCGGTAATGTAAATGTTTTTATAACTGTATTTTTTCCTAATAATGTATTTTTTTCCATGGGACAAACCTTTTAAAAAACTTTTAGTCTTCAATTTTAGGATCAAAATTATATTTCAAGTTTTCCCTTTTATTTGTATGGAATACCAGACGGACTAACTAAAATCATATCTCGTATAACCATCCCAGCCTCTGGATAGGAGAGCAAAAAAAGTTTTTTAGTCTTTTTTAAATAAATGGTCTTTATTTAAAAAAAATGCTTTTCACCTTACATATGTATTCTTAAAAGTTAACATTAAATCACATCTTATACAGCTTGTGACCCAAACTTATTGTATGCTATAAGAACTAACAAAGAGTTCTGTCAAAAACGTATACTTCCATCATTTTGTTCTGGTTTAAGAGCTTACCTAAATAGATACCCGTCAATTTGGTTTGACCTTGATCTATGTTCGTTCCTGGCATATTTCCTGAGGTACTGGCAACGCAATCATCACCTCGCAGTCCTGGAATTGGAATATATTACCTCAGTTTGATTGCCTTAATGCAGAAGCATTTTTAAGCGTGTATTGTAAAATTGCTCTTTTTATGTAGTTCAGAAACACATTGCTATCAGGCAACTCCTTGAGAGATTTTTACTATAAAGAAAGCTAGACATTTTCATCACCAGTATATCTACAAATAGACATACATAATCAATAAAACACTTAATCCCATTCTTTTATATGAAAGTGAAAGTTTGGGTTATAAAAATCTTAATGTTACTGAGAAGGTATGCAAAGTACACTCAGTTTCAATCAGCTAAAACACTGAGCGATTGACAAGTTTTGAGCAAACCTGGTAAGTACAAAGTACTCTCCATTACAATCAGCTTAAACACTGAGCGATTGACGAGTTTTGAGCAAGCCTGGTAAATGCAAAGTACTCTCCATTACAATCAGCTCAAACACTGAGCGATTGACAAGCTTTGAGCAAGCCTGGCAAGTGCAAAGTATTTTCCATTACAATCAGTTCAAACACTGTGAACGACTGACGAGTTTTGAGCAAGCCTGGCAAGTGCAATACAGACTCCATTACAATCCGCTATAAAACTGTGAGAGACTGATGAGTTTTGAGCAAGCCTGGTAAGTGCAATACAGACTCCATTACAATCAGCTCAAACACTGAGCGATTGACAAGTTTTGAGCAAGCCTGGTAAGTGCAAAGTACTCTCCATTACAATCAGCTCAAACACTGAGCGATTGACAAGTTTTGAGCAAGCCTGGTAAGTGCAAAGTATTCTCCATTACAATCAGCTCAAACACTGAGCGATTGACGAGTTTTGAGCAAGCCTGGTAAGTGCAAAGTACTCTCCATTACAATCAGCTCAAACACTGAGCGATTGACAAGTTTTGAGCAAGCCTGGCAAGTGCAAAGTATTCTCCATTACAATCAGCTCAAACACTGTGAACGACTGACGAGATTTGAGCAAGCCTGGCAAGTGCAATACAGACTCCATTACAATCCGCTATAAAACTGTGAGAGACTGATGAGTTTTGAGCAAGCCTGGTAAGTGAAATACAGACTCCATTACAATCCGCTATAAAACTGTGAGTGACTAGTCGCTACAAAAAAAGTTTACGGACAGACGGACGACGGACACCGCACCACGGCATAAGCCAAACATTACTTTTCACCTTACATATGTATTCTTAAAAGTTAACATTAAATCACATATTAGCTTGTAACCAAAACTTATTTTATGTATAAGAACTAACAAAGAGTTCTGTCAAAAACGTGTACTTCCATCATTTTGTTCTGGTTGAAGAGCTTACCTAAATAGATATCTGTCAATTTGTTTTGACTCTGATCTTTGTTTGTCCCTGGCATATTTCCTGAGGTACTGGCAACGCAATCATCACCTAGCAATCCTGGAATAGGAATACACTCACCTCAGTTGTATTGCCTTAATGCAGAAGCATATTTAAGCGTGTATTGTAAAATGTCTCTTTTTCAGTAGCAAAGAAACACATTACTAATCTATGTAGAGATTTATACTATTAAGAAAGCTAGACATTTTCTTCACCAGTAGACCTACACATATTCAATAAAACAATCTGATGGTTTTATATGAAAGTTAAAGTTTGGGTTATAAAAATCTTACTGAGATGGTATGCAAAGTACACTCAGTAACAATCAGCTAAACAATGTGAGCGACCGACGAGTTTTGAGCAAGTCTGGCAAGTGCAATATATAGACTCCATTTCAATCTGTTATACAAATGTGAGTGATTGACGAGTTTTGAGCAAGCCTGGCAAGTGCAATATATAGACTCCATTTCAATCTGTTATACAAATGTGAGTGATTGACGAGTTTTGAGCAAGCCTGGCAAGTGCAATATACACTCCAGTTCAATCTGTTATACAAATTTGAGTAATTGACGAGTTTTGAGCAAGACTGACAAGTGCAGTATATAGACTCCATTTCAATCTGTTATACAAATGTGAGTAATTGACGAGTTTTGAGCAAGCCTGGCAAGTGCAGTATATAGACTCCATTTCAATCTGTTATACAAATGTGAGTGATTGACGAGTTTTGAGCAAGCCTGGCAAGTGCAGTATATAGACTCCATTTCAATCTGTTATACAAATGTGAGTGATTGACGAGTTTTGAGCAAGCCTGGCAAGTGCAATATATAGACTCCATTTCAATCTGTTATACAAATGTGAGTGATTGACGAGTTTTGAGCAAGCCTGGCAAGTGCAATATGAAGACTCCATTTCAATCTTTTATACAAATGTGAGTGAATGACGAGTTTTGAGCAAGCCTGGCAAGTGCAATATATAGACTCCATTTCAATCTGTTATACAAATGTGAGTGATTGACGAGTTTTGAGCAAGCCTGGCAAGTGCAATATATAGACTCCATTTCAATCTTTTATACAAATGTGAGTGATTGACGAGTTTTGAGCAAGCCTGGCAAACGCAATATATAGACTCCATTTCAATCTGTTATACAAATGTGAGTGATTGACGAGTTTTGAGCAAGCCTGGCAAGTGCAATATATAGACTCCATTTCAATCTGTTATACAAATGTGAGTGATTGACGAGTTTTGAGCAAGCCTGGCAAGTGCAATATATATACTCCATTTCAATCTGTTATACAAATGTGAGTGATTGACGAGTTTTGAGCAAGCCTGGCAAGTGCAATATATAGACTCCATTTCAATCTGTTATACAAATGTGAGTGATTGACGAGTTTTGAGCAAGCATGGCAAGTGCAATATATAGACTCCATTTCAATCTGTTATACAAATGTGAGTGATTGACGAGTTTTGAGCAAGCCTGGCAAGTGCAATATATAGACTCCATTTCAAATTGTTATACAAATGTGAGTGATTGACGAGTTTTGAGCAAGCCTGGCAAGTGCAATATATAGACTCCATTTCAATCTGTTATACAAATGTGAGTGATTGACGAGTTTTGAGCAAGCCTGGAAAGTGCAATATATAGACTCCATTTCAATCAGTTATACAAATGTGAGTGATTGACGAGTTTTGAGCAAGCCTGGCAAGTGCAATATATAGACTCCATTTCAATCTGTTATACAAATGTAAGTGATTGACGAGTTTTGAGCAAGCCTGGCAAGTGCAATATATAGACACCATTTCAAACTGTTATAAAAATGTGAACTCCATTTCAATCTGTTATACAAATGTGAGTGATTGAGGAGTTTTGAGCAAGCCTGGCAAGTGCAATATATAGACTCCATTTCAATCTGTTATACAAATGTGATTGATTGACGAGTTTTGAGCAAGCCTGGCAAGTGCAATATATAGACTCCATTTCAATCTGTTATACAAATGTGATTGATTGACGAGTTTTGAGCAAGCCTGGCAAGTGCTATATATAGATTTCATTTCAATCTGTTATACAAATGTGATTGATTGACGAGTTTTGAGCAAGCCTGGCAAGTGCAATATAAAGACTCCATTTCAATCTGTTATAAAACTGTGAGTGATTGACGAGTTTTGAGCAAGCCTGGCAAATGCAATATATAGACGCCATTTCAATCTGTTATACAAATGTGAGTGATTGACGAGTTTTGAGCAATCCTAGCAAGTGCAATATATAGACTCCATTTCAATCTGTTATACAAATGTGAGTGATTGACGAGTTTTGAGCAAGCCTGGCAAGTGCAATATATACTCCATTTCAATCTGTTATACAAATGTGAGTGATTGACGAGTTTTGAGCAAGCCTGGCAAGTGCGATATATAGACTCCATTTCAATCTGTTATACAAATGTGAGTGATTGACGAGTTTTGAGCAAGCCTGGCACGTGCAATATATAGACTCCATTTCAATCTGTTATACAAATGTGAGTGATTGACGAGTTTTGAGCAAGCCTGGCAAGTGCAATATATAGACTCCATTTCAATATGTTATACAAATGTGAGTGATTGACGAGTTTTGAGCAAGCCTGGAAAGTGCAATATATAGACTCCATTTCAATCTGTTATAAAAATGTAAGTGATTGACGAGTTTTGAGCAAGCCTGGCAAGTGCAGTATATAGACTCCATTTCAATCTGTTATACAAATGTGATTGATTGACGAGTTTTGAGCAAGCCTGGCAAGTGCAATATATAGACTCCATTTCAATCTGTTATACAAATGTGAGTGATTGACGAGTTTTGAGCAAGCCTGGCAAGTGCAATATAAAGACTCCATTTCAATCTGTTATACAAATGTGAACTCCATTTCAATCTGTTATACAAATGTGAGTGATTGAGGAGTTTTGAGCAAGCCTGGCAAGTGCAATATATAGACTCCATTTCAATCTGTTATACAAATGTGAGTGATTGCCGAGTTTTGAGAAAGCCTGGAAAGTGCAATATATAGACTCCATTTCAATCTGTTATACAAATGTGAGTGATTGACAAGTTTTTAGCAAGGCTGGCAAGTGCAATATATAGACTTCATTTCAATCTGTTATACAAATGTGAGTGATTGACGAGTTTTGAGCAAGCCTGGCAAGTGCAATATATAGACTCCATTTCAATCTGTTATAAAAATGTGAGTGATTGACGAGTTTTGAGCAAGCCTGGCAAGTGCAATATATAGACGCCATTTCAATCTGTTATACAAATGTGAGTGATTGACGAGTTTTGAGCAAGCCTAGCAAGTGCAATATATAGACTCCATTTCAATCTGTTATACAAATGTGAGTGATTGACGAGTTTTGAGCAAGCCTGGCAATCGCAATATATACTCCATTTCAATCTGGTATACAAATGTGAGTGATTGACGAGTTTTGAGCAAGCCTGGCAAGTGCGATATATAGACTCAATTTCAATCTGTTATACAAATGTGAGTGATTGACGAGTTTTGAGCAAGCCTGGCACGTGCAATATATAGACTCAATTTCAATCTGTTATACAAATGTGAGTGATTGACGAGTTTTGAGCAAGCCTGGCACGTGCAATATATAGACTCCATTTCAATCTGTTATACAAATGTGAGTGATTGACGAGTTTTGAGCAAGCCTGGCAAGTGCAATATATAGACTCCATTTCAATCTGTTATACAAATGTGAGTGATTGACGAGATTTGAGCAAGCCTGGAAAGTGCAATAAATAGACTCCATTTCAATCTGTTATACAAATGTAAGTGATTGACGACTTTGAGCAAGCCTGGCAAGTGCAATATATAGACTCCATTTCAATCTGTTATAAAAATGTGAGTGATTGACGAGTTTTGAGCAAGCCTGGCAAGTGCAATATATAGACTCCATTTCAATCTGTTATACAAATGTGAGTGATTGACGAGTTTTGAGCAAGCCTGGCAAGTGCAATATATAGACTCCATTTCAATCTGTTATACAAATGTCAGTGATTGATGAGTTTTGAGCAAGCCTGGCAAGTGCAATATATAGACTCCATTTCAATCTGTTGTACAAATGTGAGTGATTGACGAGTTTTGAGCAAGCCTGGCAAGTGCAAT
>JAWPHD010012251.1:0-77262 GCA_037043455.1 Cyrtodaria siliqua
AGTCTGTTCATGAGAGGTAATGTTCGGAGCAATACCTCTTACGTTAGCTTTAAACAGCCTACATTTCAAGAGCATATTGATATAAATACGGGAGGAAATACAAGCATAAGAAATACAGTGCTGTTATGTAACAGACCCCGTTTAGTTCCCTAAACACATGAACCCCGCATTCGCGGTGGCTAAATGTGAATTCGTTAAAAGAACCTTCATCACAATTTGCAAAACAAAAGCCAATATTTCGCCACAACCGAGACCAATATAAGAGGGTTTTACTGTATCTGGAACAATATTATATTGATAATATTGCGCTATCTTGATGAATCCTATATTTACTGATATTGTTCTGAATAATATTTAACCGCCATATATTTAGTTTTGCTTACATCATCCTGATTATAATTATCATGATCAATATAATTCTGACGAGTAGTATACTGACTATTAATATACTGGCTTTTATAATCATGACTTTTATTTCCTGTCTGACTTTCATATCAGTGTCAAAATGCTAATCGTATATACTGAAAAAAATAAGTTTAGCAAGTCCTTATGTACATTTAGCTAAAGAAATTGAATGCTATTTTATAATGTATTATAAAACATTTGCATGGCATAGTGAGATCTTCTCTTTCACTAATTAGTTGTGATCCGATGTAAGTATCAGAGTTATCTCCCATTTAGTTAAAACATCGTTTTTCATATTTATCAAAATATCAATATGATAAAGAACATGATTTAACGTCACTAAATTACAGTTCTGGGTTTCAAATTATAAAAAACTCAAAATCAATGGATACTAACCTTGTCATTATAATGCAGTAACGAACCAAAATTTAAAAAAATTGTAATAACCTCCCTTTACATTGAAATAAGAACGACATCATAATATATGTAAAGCAGGTAGATTAACCTTTTTAACAGATTAACAGATATCGTTTCAAACCCAATGCCCTGCACATATCTGCTAACTATGTTAATTATATTGTTAATGACCTCTGCCACGTATAGCCTGGACTATGTAAACTTATTTCTATCAGTATAATATTCTGAACATTTATTTTCTAACTAATTTTATCCCAAATAAATGTTATGATGAAAAATGTTTGACAGCACAATTTCATCATGACTAATGCTATTTGACTGTAATGGTCTCCTTGCAGACTCCTAGCATATATACATATATATATATATATGTATATAAATATATATATATATATATGTATATATATATATATATATATATACCTCGTGGACAGAATGTTTGGAAACAGTGTACGTATGTTGTAAAATTTGGCTGTTTGTTGGCAGGATAGCTGTATGTGTCAAGCTAAGATTACGCTGGCGCTGTTCAATATTCACCTTGTCAAAGTGAAGATTCCCTTTAGAGCGAACTGTAAAACACACAAATAGGCAGAAAATGTACACACCTTCAACCAGTATATCCATCATTACAATACAATGAACGAGACATTTTACAAACACCAGGCACATATTATAGAAATGATTCTTATAATACTTATGTTAGTTTCAAAAACAGGACGACTTGTATTGGGAGGAAACCACGAGAGATGGGATAGATGAGGTATGATTAGATGGAGAAATATCAACCTTCGGTATAACTTTTAATTTGAACTGAGGCTTCTCTGGATACCCAAGAAAAAATCGTATAATCCTTAACTCAAACACTGTATTTGTTGCACATCAAGTAAAATTGTATTTGTTACATTTGTCATTAACTTGAAAACTGATTGAGACATGAAATATAAATATGAATGTGACGGGTATTTACTCAAAAACAGTCCTGAGAGATTTAAAATTTCCTATTTTGTAAAGCTATGAACAAGCGTGTGCTTCTTGAGGAAGGCAGATACAAGAATGTTCCTTTTGAGAACGAGTATGTTCTTTACGCAATTCAGAGGTTGAAAATGAATTTCATTGTTAATGAACTGTATGTTACTAAACCGTTTGAGTGTATCTGTCAGGAAATAAATATTATAAAGACACCTTTTTCACTAATGAACAACTATTAACAGTTTAACTACTACATTCTTATAAATACAGATGATTTCCTAAATGAATTATGTATTAACTTTGTTCATTTTTTCTAAGGAAAGATATATTGACAAAGCATACAACTTCAAATGTTTATATTTTGTGGTGAGGAAATGCTATGTATATAAGTCATATGTTCGGTCGAAGATATTGGGTAAATTATAAGGAATTGCTGAGAGGCTAATTTAACGATGAAGATATAATTTAAATGTATTCATTATTTGTATTTGTAGGTATTTATGCTGATTATTCTTACTATTAGTGACAATTCTGAAATATATTTTGATTTGTATTTGTTGCATATTTAAATCAATTGAGGGGCATTTGTTGACCTACATATACATAGTTATAACTTTTATCCCATCAACCCTTACTTGTAAACAGTTTTTTTAACAATATATGTTTATATTCATTACTATTTCATTAAACATTTTGTTTAATTTTATTCCATTTTTGCGCACAATATTATTTATGTGTCGAAATGCCGTAAAACACTATTCATTCATTCATTGTTGTATATTTAATTACAACCAGACCACTCACCAGACGGTGCTCCTCATAGGGTGATCTTTTTCTCTGCCTTGATTTTCACAACCTGTGTCTTCATCACTGTATTCTTGACCTTCTGACTCCAATCGTTGTTTGTCTTATGGACTAAGGCCTTAACCTGTAATTTGTAAATGTCAAACAGAGTTATTACTTGGTAGAACCAGAACTTTTAAAGGGTCAACCAGGATCTTCAACTGTAATTTGTTATGGTCAGGGGTTTTATGCGTAGAATCATAATATGCAAATATCAAACAGGATCTAGTAGGTAGACTTTTAAACGTCAACAGGATTATTACTTGCTGAATTCCAATGTATAACATAAGGGAATGTTTTAATAAACCTCGACCTTTGATCCATTGAACCCACAATCAATTGAGGTCCTCCTATCAACAAGGATAGTCCACCTGTGAAGTTTCACGAGAGTGGCTACCCGTTATTTAAAAATAGGCAACAAGTCTCATCAACAGTTTTTAGAAATAACACAATGAAATAATTCATCAATAATTTATGAGATCTCCAGCTTGAGTACTCATGAGCTCGAAACACAAACTAAATATATGGTTATATGGTATTACAAGAAATTGAAGGTTAATTAAACTTATTCTGACATTTCACAAACAATTTATGTATGTTTTAAACCAAGATTTTCCGGTTTGTTGAATTTCCTCAGAAATAAATCTCTTTTACATATAGAAATGTCATAAATATGTCATAAATATGTCATAAATATGTCATTAATATGTCGAAAAGAACCTGAACGAGAATGATGTTTAGAATGTTCAGTTTAAGTCATTTCAATTTGGATACGAGGTAAGAGATATCACCTCACATTGTGCTTCACCATTCTCGCTGGTCATTCACCCTGGGGGAAATTGAAAGACCCATTCTGTGATTGTTAATTAAAACACATGTACGCACCAATAATGGAGAAAAAAAGATTTACCAATAATTTACATGAAAAAAACAACAACTGACACTTGATACAATCATTCTATTATGTTTGTCAACATTTCAACTTTAAATCATGCTACAGGAATCGATCACTTCAACAATTGCAAGCTACATCAATTGATTGTTACAAAGAAGTTCAACTGAAAATACTAGCATAACAAACTCTTGCAAGTGCTTGAAGCACAGTTAATAAGAGCTAGCGTAGCAGAACATGTCCACGAATAATCAATTATGTATTAATTTTCATTTGTTTCTGCTATTAATTTTCATTTGTTTCTGCTATTAATTTTCATTTGTTTCTGCTATCTGTACAGCTGATCAAACTCCTATCAAACTCCCAGCACCAAGTGCGCACACTGCATTGTCGTGGCAACAAGTACTAATACATTGGACATTCAATAACGTAAGCCAATAATTCGTGTTGCTGCTGATATATACTGCGTTCTCACAGGGAGACGCCTGTACCGTGGTGATAGGTGTACAGATCGGATGTACCATTTTCTAATTATTTCTCAACATGTTTTTCTAATCTCAGATTTCAAGATTATTTTTGTTTTGCTTTTATGAACAGTATAAAAACACAACATGACATTTCATTTTCTTATCTCAGTTCAGATAATTGTTCTTAGGTTTGTCACAATTTATTGATAATGAGCTTACTACAATGCAAAATTGAAAATGAAAAAAGGTCATCAGATCGTTAATAAGTAAGCAATACTTAAAGAAGACAACCGTGGAAATAGTTGACCAGACACTCGTGTATGAAGGTATGTATTTTTTTTTTAAAACAAAGAAAACATTTTAATCAATATGTTTTTGTTTTAATGTAACCATCTTGATATATACTAAAGGCAAAATAAATGAAACGCATGAATTACCGCTGTATAATTTATATACTGCACACATAATTTCATATAATATTCCAAATAAATTTCAAGATGTTTTGCAAAAACAAGGGTTGTAGCTTATTAGAGAAAGGCCCAAAATTGTGCCGCTGTAGACATTTATTTAAATCACGGTACATTTTGGAACGAACACGACATTCATAAGTTAATGTCAAAGTTATGCTTGAATTTGAACCATTCTAGTACTGCATTGCTTGTAAAGAGATTGCAAAAATTTACATCGTAAGTTTGCTCACATGTTTTAGCCAAATTCTATCAATAATGAAACTTTAAAGAGATAACATTGTTTTAGTTTTTTTTCCGAAAGGAAATGTGTGATGTAGCCATGTGCTTTGCTTACAGAAGCATATGATACATACAATATACAGCGCAAATTCAAGCGTTGCGTTCCTCTTATCCTTTAGGAGTGAGAGTTGTGTTTATTTCGTTTTCTTCATTGTTTTTTTTTGTGATGCACTATCCGTAGATAACATAGTTGCAAGTAAATGTGGTTGCTGTAAATAAATTACAAATTAAAGTATGTATGCTTTTCGTAGGTAGCATGTGATTGTCAGAGACAAATCATTATGATTGAAAATGCTCATGGTTCCCGTGGATGCTGAAAACGCAAACGGATAGTGTAGTTAAATGTTAGTTTTTTCTAATAAACATGCGGGTAATAGTATGTTACTTAACGTTTCAAGTGTGCCAAACTAGAAAATGAATATCAATTTGTTATCGAATGTTCATTATTTACTGAGATAAAACTCATATTAAAGACATAATGTTAGAAAAGACGGAAGTATTTTTAATTTGTTGGAACTTACAAATTATAGAATATAGGAAAATGAACTGATAAAACGGGTGAGTGTATAAGAGTGCTAAAGTAGTCAGTAGTGTACGCTTTCTGCCTATTTTCGCACAGAGATCAAACATGACAATGAGAAATGCTGACAATCCCGTGATCAGCATGTCAAATCGATTCGATTCACTCAATACAGACACTGGCGGATTCAAAACCCCGTCATCTCGGGGTAAACAAAAGGCTATTTCACCGCTCGACGCTGATCTGACGAATAAGAAAATGCGCGAGGAAGCAATATCAGACAGCGACTCAGAAATAGAGCTCTGCGATGCCGATCCAAAACTCAACAATACGGGCATCATACCGAGCATCATTTCACGTCAGCCCTGTTTTAGCAGACTGCACGATCCCAGTTTGAGGGTGGAGCTTTGTCCCGGCCCAGATGACACCTCATAGGAATCATGGGGGATTAAACGACGTTGCCATTCTCGTGTTATTATTTCAAGTGTTGTGGAAAAAACAAAAGAGTCTTATTTTGAGACCATTTCTCATACATCCAGTGAGAATGCAACACGTGCAATAAATAACATAAACCGACTTCCTACTCCTGCAATATGTCAAATCGATACATTGCAATATTTCGCAAAAAAATCATTTATGAAACACTTTAATGCACCCGCTATAACACTCGATGACGATGATGACTATGGCAATGTAAAATATGATGACGCTGATAACACTTATTATGACAACAGTGAACTATATTATGTAAAAACAAACAATAAATGTGTTGATACAATTTACAGTTATGTAAAAGATAATGACACTGACGGTAATGACAATGACATTGACGGTAATGACGACACCGCTGTGCACGATTATATAGATAATATTAATGTGTATGGTAGTTATAGTTATAACAATGCTAACCATTATTATGTTAGTAATGATGCGCGTCATTATGACAATACTGTAAACTATAATAACACTTATGTAGCTACTATCTCTGGTTGTAAAAATCACAGTGATTTTTTCAACGATGATGATGATGATGATGATGATTGTGATGATGATGATGATGATGATGGTGATCCTGATGATTATGATGATGATGATGATGATATATATGTTATACATGATTTAAATGATATAAGCAATAATAATAATTATGTCAGCTATAACAATGTTAACCACGCAGATGACAATAGTATAACTTTGTGTTATAATAAAAATAACGAGTATGTTAGTAACATTCCTGCATATACTGAAGACACATTATATGGTAACGTAAATAACGCAATTTATAGTTATGTAAATAACGGAGCATGTGTTAATAATAGTGGAGAGTGTATTATTGACATTGTTGATTACGACGACGACGACGAAGATGATGATGATGATGATGATGATGATGATGATGATGATGATGATGATGATGATGATGATGATGATGATGATGATGATGATGATGTTATACATGATATAAATGATTGATGATGATGATGATGATGATGATGATGATGATGATGATGATGTTATACATGATATAAATGATAGAGGACTCACACCACTATTATCTCCCTTGAATACTCCTGCCCTACAGATGAAGGAGGTAGATAAAAAAAACAAGTTCGCTTTTCTACATTTACAGGATACATTGATTTATCTTTACCAGGTTCTAAATCTACAGCATTTTAGGAAGAGATCCCAGAAAAATGCATGTTGATATAAGATTTCTAGCCAATTCTGCCTCATTTTACACATCATGGGTCTAATCTCCACGGGGTTGTATTTTTGTCTAAATTTTGATAGGTGTCACGCAAACATGAAATTAAAAAAGTTCAATCTGGTAAATATTCGTTAAAAGTTAATAGCATGCAGATATTGGATCAATGAAGAATTTAAGCATAAATACATGTTGCAAAATCTTTTTTATCTCTATGCCACGAACAAAAACATTACAATGGGACCCTATGGAAAATTAATTGTGGTGTGAGACGTTAAGAAAGAGCTGCAGAATGGGTATCTTTATTCGTTATTCTTAAGGCATTGCGCTTTAGAGCTGCAGAATGGCATTTTCATCCGTCATCTCTAAGGTATTGCGCTTTAGAGCTGCAGAACGAGTATCTTTCATCCTTTAATGCTAAGGCATTGCGCTTTAGAGCTGCAGAACAGGTATCTTTCACCATTCATCTCTAATGCCTTGCAATTTAGAGCTTCAGAATGGGAATTTCCATCATTCATCTCTAAGCCCTTGCGCTTTAGAGCTGCAGAACGGGTACCTTACATCCTTCACCTCTAAGCATTGTTTGTGTATCTGTGAACGTTTCAGACATGTTAGGACACAGTTAAAACGGTTATTCAGAAATCCCGTCTGTGTATGTATAGTTACTTCAAGTTATCTTCCTATTGCAGGAATTAGCAGAAATTTTACTTGATACCATGTTTAACTAAAAATTAACTATATTTTCAAACCAATACAGGTATGAGCATAATTTTAGCTTTATTTTACAGCTATTGGCTTGTAAAACAAACACACATATCAATGAAGACAGACTACTTTGAAAAAAATGTCAAAATTAAAGCGAGAGACTGTTACTTTTCCTGGAAAATCAAAATTTTGACGGGTAACCCTAGTTTGAGTTTATTACTTTCAGCATTTTTCTCAATAATCATTTCTTAAAGATCATTTTTATGCTATATTCAGATGTAGAGATGCCTTTTCGTGTATATTTGAAAGTTTCAGACATAGCTGAGCACAAATGACCAGGAAAATGCAAAATCCTTATCACTACTGTAGATTTTCAAAATATTAAAGGTGCTCGGCCTGAATTTCGACCAATACCCTAGGTCACTAAAACTTGAATAATTTGAAAAGCAATAAACATGGAATCAAACTTTTAGCACTTTTCAGCGTGTAATTGATTTGTAGACATGTTCAATTATTATTGAGGTGATCATTAGAAAAAAAAATGACCTTAAGGACTCACACCACTATTATCTCCCTTGAATACTCCTGCCCTACAGATGAAGGAGGTAGATAAAAAAAACAAGTTCGCTTTTCTACAATTTACAGGATACATTGATTTATCTTTACCAGGTTCTAAATCTACAGCATTTTAGGAAGAGATCCCAGAAAAATGCATGTTGATATAAGATTTCTAGCCAATTCTGCCTCATTTTACACATCATGGGTCTAATCTCCACGGGGTTGTATTTTTGTCTAAATTTTGATAGGTGTCACGCAAACATGAAATTAAAAAAAGTTCAATCTGGTAAATATTCGTTAAAAGTTAATAGCATGCAGATATTGGATCAATGAAGAATTTAAGCATAAATACATGTTGCAAAATCTTTTTTATCTCTATGCCACGAACAAAAACATTACAATGGGACCCTATGGAAAATTAATTGTGGTGTGAGACGTTAAGAAAGAGCTGCAGAATGGGTATCTTTATTCGTTATTCTTAAGGCATTGCGCTTTAGAGCTGCAGAATGGCATTTTCATCCGTCATCTCTAAGGTATTGCGCTTTAGAGCTGCAGAACGAGTATCTTTCATCCTTTAATGCTAAGGCATTGCGCTTTAGAGCTGCAGAACAGGTATCTTTCACCATTCATCTCTAATGCCTTGCAATTTAGAGCTTCAGAATGGGAATTTCCATCATTCATCTCTAAGCCCTTGCGCTTTAGAGCTGCAGAACGGGTACCTTACATCCTTCACCTCGAAGCATTGTTTGTGTATCTGTGAACGTTTCAGACATGTTAGGACACAGTTAAAACGGTTATTCAGAAATCCCGTCTGTGTATGTATAGTTACTTCAAGTTATCTTCATATTGCAGGAATTAGCAGAAATTTTACTTGATACCATGTTTAACTAAAAATTAACTATATTTTCAAAACCAATACAGGTATGAGCATAATTTTAGCTTTATTTTACAGCTATTGGCTTGTAAAACAAACACACATATCAATGAAGACAGACTACTTTGAAAAAAATGTCAAAATTAAAGCGAGGGACTGTTACTTTTCCTGGAAAATCAAAATTTTGACAGGTAACCCTAGTTTGAGTTTATTACTTTCAGCATTTTTCTCAATAATCATTTCTTAAAGATCATTTTTATGCTATATTCAGATGTAGAGATGCCTTTTCGTGTATATTTGAAAGTTTCAGACATAGCTGAGCACAAATGACCAGGAAAATGCAAAATCCTTATCACTACTGTAGATTTTCAAAATATTAAAGGTGCTCGGCCTGAATTTCGACCAATACCCTAGGTCACTAAAACTTGAATAATTTGAAAAGCAATAAACATGGAATCAAACTTTTAGCACTTTTCAGCGTGTAATTGATTTGTAGACATGTTCAATTATTATTGAGGTGATCATTAGAAAAAAAAATGACCTTAAGGACTCACACCACTATTATCTCCCTTGAATACTCCTGCCCTACAGATGAAGGAGGTAGATAAAAAAAACAAGTTCGCTTTTCTACATTTTACAGGATACATTGATTTATCTTTACCAGGTTCTAAATCTACAGCATTTTAGGAAGAGATCCCAGAAAAATGCATGTTGATATAAGATTTCTAGCCAATTCTGCCTCATTTTACACATCATGGGTCTAATCTCCACGGGGTTGTATTTTTGTCTAAATTTTGATAGGTGTCACGCAAACATGAAATTAAAAAAAGTTCAATCTGGTAAATATTCGTTAAAAGTTAATAGCATGCAGATATTGGATCAATGAAGAATTTAAGCATAAATACATGTTGCAAAATCTTTTTTATCTCTATGCCACGAACAAAAACATTACAATGGGACCCTATGGAAAATTAATTGTGGTGTGAGACGTTAAGAAAGAGCTGCAGAATGGGTATCTTTATTCGTTATTCTTAAGGCATTGCGCTTTAGAGCTGCAGAATGGCATTTTCATCCGTCATCTCTAAGGTATTGCGCTTTAGAGCTGCAGAACGAGTATCTTTCATCCTTTAATGCTAAGGCATTGCGCTTTAGAGCTGCAGAACAGGTATCTTTCACCATTCATCTCTAATGCCTTGCAATTTAGAGCTTCAGAATGGGAATTTCCATCATTCATCTCTAAGCCCTTGCGCTTTAGAGCTGCAGAACGGGTACCTTACATCCTTCACCTCTAAGCATTGTTTGTGTATCTGTGAACGTTTCAGACATGTTAGGACACAGTTAAAACGGTTATTCAGAAATCCCGTCTGTGTATGTATAGTTACTTCAAGTTATCTTCCTATTGCAGGAATTAGCAGAAATTTTACTTGATACCATGTTTAACTAAAAATTAACTATATTTTCAAAACCAATACAGGTATGAGCATAATTTTAGCTTTATTTTACAGCTATTGGCTTGTAAAACAAACACACATATCAATGAAGACAGACTACTTTGAAAAAAATGTCAAAATTAAAGCGAGGGACTGTTACTTTTCCTGGAAAATCAAAATTTTGACGGGTAACCCTAGTTTGAGTTTATTACTTTCAGCATTTTTCTCAATAATCATTTCTTAAAGATCATTTTTATGCTATATTCAGATGTAGAGATGCCTTTTCGTGTATATTTGAAAGTTTCAGACATAGCTGAGCACAAATGACCAGGAAAATGCAAAATCCTTATCACTACTGTAGATTTTCAAAATATTAAAGGTGCTCGGCCTGAATTTCGACCAATACCCTAGGTCACTAAAACTTGAATAATTTGAAAAGCAATAAACATGGAATCAAACTTTTAGCACTTTTCAGCGTGTTATTGATTTGTAGACATGTTCAATTATTATTGAGGTGATCATTAGAAAAAAAAATGACCTTAAGAAAGAGCTGCAGAATGGGTATCTTTATTCGTTATTCTTAAGGCATTGCGCTTTAGAGCTGCAGAATGGCATTTTCATCCGTCATCTCTAAGGTATTGCCCTTTAGAGCTGCAGAACGAGTATCTTTCATCCTTTAATGCTAAGGCATTGCGCTTTAGAGCTGCAGAACAGGTATCTTTCACCATTCATCTCTAATGCCTTGCAATTTAGAGCTTCAGAATGGGAATTTCCATCATTCATCTCTAAGCCCTTGCGCTTTAGAGCTGCAGAACGGGTACCTTACATCCTTCACCTCTAAGCATTGTTTGTGTATCTGTGAACGTTTCAGACATGTTAGGACACAGTTAAAACGGTTATTCAGAAATCCCGTCTGTGTATGTATAGTTACTTCAAGTTATCTTCCTATTGCAGGAATTAGCAGAAATTTTACTTGATACCATGTTTAACTAAAAATTAACTATATTTTCAAAACCAATACAGGTATGAGCATAATTTTAGCTTTATTTTACAGCTATTGGCTTGTAAAACAAACACACATATCAATGAAGACAGACTACTTTGAAAAAAATGTCAAAATTAAAGCGAGAGACTGTTACTTTTCCTGGAAAATCAAAATTTTGACGGGTAACCCTAGTTTGAGTTTATTACTTTCAGCATTTTTCTCAATAATCATTTCTTAAAGATCATTTTTATGCTATATTCAGATGTAGAGATGCCTTTTCGTGTATATTTGAAAGTTTCAGACATAGCTGAGCACAAATGACCAGGAAAATGCAAAATCCTTATCACTACTGTAGATTTTCAAAATATTAAAGGTGCTCGGCCTGAATTTCGACCAATACCCTAGGTCACTAAAACTTGAATAATTTGAAAAGCAATAAACATGGAATCAAACTTTTAGCACTTTTCAGCGTGTAATTGATTTGTAGACATGTTCAATTATTATTGAGGTGATCATTAGAAAAAAAAAATGACCTTAAGAAAGAGCTGCAGAATGGGTATCTTTATTCGTTATTCTTAAGGCATTGCGCTTTAGAGCTGCAGAATGGCATTTTCATCCGTCATCTCTAAGGTATTGCGCTTTAGAGCTGCAGAACGAGTATCTTTCATCCTTTAATGCTAAGGCATTGCGCTTTAGAGCTGCAGAACAGGTATCTTTCACCATTCATCTCTAATGCCTTGCAATTTAGAGCTTCAGAATGGGAATTTCCATCATTCATCTCTAAGCCCTTGCGCTTTAGAGCTGCAGAACGGGTACCTTACATCCTTCACCTCTAAGCATTGTTTGTGTATCTGTGAACGTGTCAGACATGTTAGGACACAGTTAAAACGGTTATTCAGAAATCCCGTCTGTGTATGTATAGTTACTTCAAGTTATCTTCATATTGCAGGAATTAGCAGAGATTTTACTTGATACCATGTTTAACTAAAAATTAACTATATTTTCAAAACCAATACAGGTATGAGCATAATTTTAGCTTTATTTTACAGCTATTGGCTTGTAAAACAAACACACATATCAATGAAGACAGACTACTTTGAAAAAAATGTCAAAATTAAAGCGAGAGACTGTTACTTTTCCTGGAAAATCAAAATTTTGACGGGTAACCCTAGTTTGAGTTTATTACTTTCAGCATTTTTCTCAATAATCATTTCTTAAAGATCATTTTTATGCTATATTCAGATGTAGAGATGCATTTTCGTGTATATTTGAAAGTTTCAGACATAGCTGAGCACAAATGACCAGGAAAATGCAAAATCCTTATCACTACTGTAGATTTTCAAAATATTAAAGGTGCTCGGCCTGAATTTCGACCAATACCCTAGGTCACTAAAACTTGAAAAATTTGAAAAGCAATAAACATGGAATCAAACTTTTAGCACTTTTCAGCGTGTAATTGATTTGTAGACATGTTCAATTATTATTGAGGTGATCATTAGAAAAAAAAATGACTTAAGGACTCACACCACTATTATCTCCCTTGAATACTCCTGCCCTACAGATGAAGGAGGTAGATATAAAAAACAAGTTCGCTTTTCTACATTTTACAGGATACATTGATTTATCTTTACCAGGTTCTAAATCTACAGCATTTTAGGAAGAGATCCCAGAAAAATGCATGTTGATATAAGATTTCTAGCCAATTCTGCCTCATTTTACACATCATGGGTCTAATCTCCACGGGGTTGTATTTTTGTCTAAATTTTGATAGGTGTCACGCAAACATGAAATTAAAAAAAGTTCAATCTGGTAAATATTCGTTAAAAGTTAATAGCATGCAGATATTGGATCAATGAAGAATTTAGGCATAAATACATGTTGCAAAATCTTTTTTATCTCTATGCCACGAACAAAAACATTACAATGGGACCCTATGGAAAATTAATTGTGGTGTGAGACGTTAAGAAAGAGCTGCAGAATGGGTATCTTTATTCGTTATTCTTAAGGCATTGCGCTTTAGAGCTGCAGAATGGCATTTTCATCCGTCATCTCTAAGGTATTGCGCTTTAGAGCTGCAGAACGAGTATCTTTCATCCTTTAATGCTAAGGCATTGCGCTTTAGAGCTGCAGAACAGGTATCTTTCACCATTCATCTCTAATGCCTTGCAATTTAGAGCTTCAGAATGGGAATTTCCATCATTCATCTCTAAGCCCTTGCGCTTTAGAGCTGCAGAACGGGTACCTTACATCCTTCACCTCTAAGCATTGTTTGTGTATCTGTGAACGTTTCAGACATGTTAGGACACAGTTAAAACGGTTATTCAGAAATCCCGTCTGTGTATGTATAGTTACTTCAAGTTATCTTCATATTGCAGGAATTAGCAGAAATTTTACTTGATACCATGTTTAACTAAAAATTAACTATATTTTCAAAACCAATACAGGTATGAGCATAATTTTAGCTTTATTTTACAGCTATTGGCTTGTAAAACAAACACACATATCAATGAAGACAGACTACTTTGAAAAAAATGTCAAAATTAAAGCGAGGGACTGTTACTTTTCCTGGAAAATCAAAATTTTGACAGGTAACCCTAGTTTGAGTTTATTACTTTCAGCATTTTTCTCAATAATCATTTCTTAAAGATCATTTTTATGCTATATTCAGATGTAGAGATGCCTTTTCGTGTATATTTGAAAGTTTCAGACATAGCTGAGCACAAATGACCAGGAAAATGCAAAATCCTTATCACTACTGTAGATTTTCAAAATATTAAAGGTGCTCGGCCTGAATTTCGACCAATACCCTAGGTCACTAAAACTTGAATAATTTGAAAAGCAATAAACATGGAATCAAACTTTTAGCACTTTTCAGCGTGTAATTGATTTGTAGACATGTTCAATTATTATTGAGGTGATCATTAGAAAAAAAAATGACCTTAAGGACTCACACCACTATTATCTCCCTTGAATACTCCTGCCCTACAGATGAAGGAGGTAGATAAAAAAAACAAGTTCGCTTTTCTACATTTTACAGGATACATTGATTTATCTTTACCAGGTTCTAAATCTACAGCATTTTAGGAAGAGATCCCAGAAAAATGCATGTTGATATAAGCTTTCTAGCCAATTCTGCCTCATTTTACACATCATGGGTCTAATCTCCACGGGGTTGTATTTTTGTCTAAATTTTGATAGGTGTCACGCAAACATGAAATTAAAAAAAGTTCAATCTGGTAAATATTCGTTAAAAGTTAATAGCATGCAGATATTGGATCAATGAAGAATTTAAGCATAAATACATGTTGCAAAATCTTTTTTATCTCTATGCCACGAACAAAAACATTACAATGGGACCCTATGGAAAATTAATTGTGGTGTGAGACGTTAAGAAAGAGCTGCAGAATGGGTATCTTTATTCGTTATTCTTAAAGCATTGCGCTTTAGAGCTGCAGAATGGCATTTTCATCCGTCATCTCTAAGGTATTGCGCTTTAGAGCTGCAGAACGAGTATCTTTCATCCTTTAATGCTAAGGCATTGCGCTTTAGAGCTGCAGAACAGGTATCTTTCACCATTCATCTCTAATGCCTTGCAATTTAGAGCTTCAGAATGGGAATTTCCATTATTCATCTCTAAGCCCTTGCGCTTTAGAGCTGCAGAACGGGTACCTTACATCCTTCACCTCTAAGCATTGTTTGTGTATCTGTGAACGTTTCAGACATGTTAGGACACATTTAAAACGGTTATTCAGAAATCCCGTCTGTGTATGTATAGTTACTTCAAGTTATCTTCATATTGCAGGAATTAGCAGAAATTTTACTTGATACCATGTTTAACTAAAAATTAACTATATTTTCAAAACCAATACAGGTATGAGCATAATTTTAGCTTTATTTTACAGCTATTGGCTTGTAAAACAAACACACATATCAATGAAGACAGACTACTTTGAAAAAAATGTCAAAATTAAAGCGAGAGACTGTTACTTTTCCTGGAAAATCAAAATTTTGACAGGTAACCCTAGTTTGAGTTTATTACTTTCAGCATTTTTCTCAATAATCATTTCTTAAAGATCATTTTTATGCTATATTCAGATGTAGAGATGCCTTTTCGTGTATATTTGAAAGTTTCAGACATAGCTGAGCACAAATGACCAGGAAAATGCAAAATCCTTATCACTACTGTAGATTTTCAAAATATTAAAGGTGCTCGGCCTGAATTTCGACCAATACCCTAGGTCACTAAAACTTGAATAATTTGAAAAGCAATAAACATGGAATCAAACTTTTAGCACTTTTCAGCGTGTAATTGATTTGTAGACATGTTCAATTATTATTGAGGTGATCATTAGAAAAAAAAATGACCTTAAGAAAGAGCTGCAGAATGGGTATCTTTATTCGTTATTCTTAAGGCATTGCGCTTTAGAGCTGCAGAATGGCATTTTCATCCGTCATCTCTAAGGTATTGCGCTTTAGAGCTGCAGAACGAGTATCTTTCATCCTTTAATGCTAAGGCATTGCGCTTTAGAGCTGCAGAACAGGTATCTTTCACCATTCATCTCTAATGCCTTGCAATTTAGAGCTTCAGAATGGGAATTTCCATCATTCATCTCTAAGCCCTTGCGCTTTAGAGCTGCAGAACGGGTACCTTACATCCTTCACCTCTAAGCATTGTTTGTGTATCTGTGAACGTTTCAGACATGTTAGGACACAGTTAAAACGGTTATTCAGAAATCCCGTCTGTGTATGTATAGTTACTTCAAGTTATCTTCATATTGCAGGAATTAGCAGAAATTTTACTTGATACCATGTTTAACTAAAAATTAACTATATTTTCAAAACCAATACAGGTATGAGCATAATTTTAGCTTTATTTTACAGCTATTGGCTTGTAAAACAAACACACATATCAATGAAGACAGACTACTTTGAAAAAAATGTCAAAATTAAAGCGAGAGACTGTTACTTTTCCTGGAAAATCAAAATTTTGACGGGTAACCCTAGTTTGAGTTTATTACTTTCAGCATTTTTCTCAATAATCATTTCTTAAAGATCATTTTTATGCTATATTCAGATGTAGAGATGCCTTTTCGTGTATATTTGAAAGTTTCAGACATAGCTGAGCACAAATGACCAGGAAAATGCAAAATCCTTATCACTACTGTAGATTTTCAAAATATTAAAGGTGCTCGGCCTGAATTTCGACCAATACCCTAGGTCACTAAAACTTGAATAATTTGAAAAGCAATAAACATGGAATCAAACTTTTAGCACTTTTCAGCGTGTAATTGATTTGTAGACATGTTCAATTATTATTGAGGTGATCATTAGAAAAAAAAATGACCTTAAGGACTCACACCACTATTATCTCCCTTGAATACTCCTGCCCTACAGATGAAGGAGGTAGATAAAAAAAACAAGTTCGCTTTTCTACATTTTACAGGATACATTGATTTATCTTTACCAGGTTCTAAATCTACAGCATTTTAGGAAGAGATCCCAGAAAAATGCATGTTGATATAAGATTTCTAGCCAATTCTGCCTCATTTTACACATCATGGGTCTAATCTCCACGGGGTTGTATTTTTGTCTAAATTTTGATAGGTGTCACGCAAACATGAAATTAAAAAAAGTTCAATCTGGTAAATATTCGTTAAAAGTTAATAGCATGCAGATATTGGATCAATGAAGAATTTAAGCATAAATACATGTTGCAAAATCTTTTTTATCTCTATGCCACGAACAAAAACATTACAATGGGACCCTATGGAAAATTAATTGTGGTGTGAGACGTTAAGAAAGAGCTGCAGAATGGGTATCTTTATTCGTTATTCTTAAGGCATTGCGCTTTAGAGCTGCAGAATGGCATTTTCATCCGTCATCTCTAAGGTATTGCGCTTTAGAGCTGCAGAACGAGTATCTTTCATCCTTTAATGCTAAGGCATTGCGCTTTAGAGCTGCAGAACAGGTATCTTTCACCATTCATCTCTAATGCCTTGCAATTTAGAGCTTCAGAATGGGAATTTCCATCATTCATCTCTAAGCCCTTGCGCTTTAGAGCTGCAGAACGGGTACCTTACATCCTTCACCTCTAAGCATTGTTTGTGTATCTGTGAACGTTTCAGACATGTTAGGACACAGTTAAAACGGTCATTCAGAAATCCCGTCTGTGTATGTATAGTTACTTCAAGTTATCTTCATATTGCAGGAATTAGCAGAAATTTTACTTGATACCATGTTTAACTAAAAATTAACTATATTTTCAAAACCAATACAGGTATGAGCATAATTTTAGCTTTATTTTACAGCTATTGGCTTGTAAAACAAACACACATATCAATGAAGACAGACTACTTTGAAAAAAATGTCAAAATTAAAGCGAGAGACTGTTACTTTTCCTGGAAAATCAAAATTTTGACAGGTAACCCTAGTTTGAGTTTATTACTTTCAGCATTTTTCTCAATAATCATTTCTTAAAGATCATTTTTATGCTATATTCAGATGTAGAGATGCCTTTTCGTGTATATTTGAAAGTTTCAGACATAGCTGAGCACAAATGACCAGGAAAATGCAAAATCCTTATCACTACTGTAGATTTTCAAAATATTAAAGGTGCTCGGCCTGAATTTCGACCAATACCCTAGGTCACTAAAACTTGAATAATTTGAAAAGCAATAAACATGGAATCAAACTTTTAGCACTTTTCAGCGTGTAATTGATTTGTAGACATGTTCAATTATTATTGAGGTGATCATTAGAAAAAAAAATGACCTTAAGAAAGAGCTGCAGAATGGGTATCTTTATTCGTTATTCTTAAGGCATTGCGCTTTAGAGCTGCAGAATGGCATTTTCATCCGTCATCTCTAAGGTATTGCGCTTTAGAGCTGCAGAACGAGTATCTTTCATCCTTTAATGCTAAGGCATTGCGCTTTAGAGCTGCAGAACAGGTATCTTTCACCATTCATCTCTAATGCCTTGCAATTTAGAGCTTCAGAATGGGAATTTCCATCATTCATCTCTAAGCCCTTGCGCTTTAGAGCTGCAGAACGGGTACCTTACATCCTTCACCTCTAAGCATTGTTTGTGTATCTGTGAACGTTTCAGACATGTTAGGACACAGTTAAAACGGTTATTCAGAAATCCCGTCTGTGTATGTATAGTTACTTCAAGTTATCTTCATATTGCAGGAATTAGCAGAATTTTTACTTGATACCATGTTTAACTAAAAATTAACTATATTTTCAAAACCAATACAGGTATGAGCATAATTTTAGCTTTATTTTACAGCTATTGGCTTGTAAAACAAACACACATATCAATGAAGACAGACTACTTTGAAAAAAATGTCAAAATTAAAGCGAGAGACTGTTACTTTTCCTGGAAAATCAAAATTTTGACGGGTAACCCTAGTTTGAGTTTATTACTTTCAGCATTTTTCTCAATAATCATTTCTTAAAGATCATTTTTATGCTATATTCAGATGTAGAGATGCCTTTTCGTGTATATTTGAAAGTTTCAGACATAGCTGAGCACAAATGACCAGGAAAATGCAAAATCCTTATCACTACTGTAGATTTTCAAAATATTAAAGGTGCTCGGCCTGAATTTCGACCAATACCCTAGGTCACTAAAACTTGAATAATTTGAAAAGCAATAAACATGGAATCAAACTTTTAGCACTTTTCAGCGTGTAATTGATTTGTAGACATGTTCAATTATTATTGAGGTGATCATTAGAAAAAAAAATGACCTTAAGAAAGAGCTGCAGAATTGGTATCTTTATTCGTTATTCTTAAGGCATTGCGCTTTAGAGCTGCAGAATGGCATTTTCATCCGTCATCTCTAAGGTATTGCGCTTTAGAGCTGCAGAACGAGTATCTTTCATCCTTTAATGCTAAGGCATTGCGCTTTAGAGCTGCAGAACAGGTATCTTTCACCATTCATCTCTAATGCCTTGCAATTTAGAGCTTCAGAATGGGAATTTCCATCATTCATCTCTAAGCCCTTGCGCTTTAGAGCTGCAGAACGGGTACCTTACATCCTTCACCTCTAAGCATTGTTTGTGTATCTGTGAACGTGTCAGACATGTTAGGACACAGTTAAAACGGTTATTCAGAAATCCCGTCTGTGTATGTATAGTTACTTCAAGTTATCTTCATATTGCAGGAATTAGCAGAAATTTTACTTGATACCATGTTTAACTAAAAATTAACTATATTTTCAAAACCAATACAGGTATGAGCATAATTTTAGCTTTATTTTACAGCTATTGGCTTGTAAAACAAACACACATATCAATGAAGACAGACTACTTTGAAAAAAATGTCAAAATTAAAGCGAGAGACTGTTACTTTTCCTGGAAAATCAAAATTTTGACGGGTAACCCTAGTTTGAGTTTATTACTTTCAGCATTTTTCTCAATAATCATTTCTTAAAGATCATTTTTATGCTATATTCAGATGTAGAGATGCATTTTCGTGTATATTTGAAAGTTTCAGACATAGCTGAGCACAAATGACCAGGAAAATGCAAAATCCTTATCACTACTGTAGATTTTCAAAATATTAAAGGTGCTCGGCCTGAATTTCGACCAATACCCTAGGTCACTAAAACTTGAATAATTTGAAAAGCAATAAACATGGAATCAAACTTTTAGCACTTTTCAGCGTGTAATTGATTTGTAGACATGTTCAATTATTATTGAGGTGATCATTAGAAAAAAAAATGACCTTAAGGACTCACACCACTATTATCTCCCTTGAATACTCCTGCCCTACAGATGAAGGAGGTAGATAAAAAAAACAAGTTCGCTTTTCTACATTTTACAGGATACATTGATTTATCTTTACCAGGTTCTAAATCTACAGCATTTTAGGAAGAGATCCCAGAAAAATGCATGTTGATATAAGCTTTCTAGCCAATTCTGCCTCATTTTACACATCATGGGTCTAATCTCCACGGGGTTGTATTTTTGTCTAAATTTTGATAGGTGTCACGCAAACATGAAATTAAAAAAAGTTCAATCTGGTAAATATTCGTTAAAAGTTAATAGCATGCAGATATTGGATCAATGAAGAATTTAAGCATAAATACATGTTGCAAAATCTTTTTTATCTCTATGCCACGAACAAAAACATTACAATGGGACCCTATGGAAAATTAATTGTGGTGTGAGACGTTAAGAAAGAGCTGCAGAATGGGTATCTTTATTCGTTATTCTTAAAGCATTGCGCTTTAGAGCTGCAGAATGGCATTTTCATCCGTCATCTCTAAGGTATTGCGCTTTAGAGCTGCAGAACGAGTATCTTTCATCCTTTAATGCTAAGGCATTGCGCTTTAGAGCTGCAGAACAGGTATCTTTCACCATTCATCTCTAATGCCTTGCAATTTAGAGCTTCAGAATGGGAATTTCCATTATTCATCTCTAAGCCCTTGCTCTTTAGAGCTGCAGAACGGGTACCTTACATCCTTCACCTCTAAGCATTGTTTGTGTATTTGTGAACGTTTCAGACATGTTAGGACACAGTTAAAACGGTTATTCAGAAATCCCGTCTGTGTATGTATAGTTACTTCAAGTTATCTTCATATTGCAGGAATTAGCAGAAATTTTACTTGATACCATGTTTAACTAAAAATTAACTATATTTTCAAAACCAATACAGGTATGAGCATAATTTTAGCTTTATTTTACAGCTATTGGCTTGTAAAACAAACACACATATCAATGAAGACAGACTACTTTGAAAAAAATGTCAAAATTAAAGCGAGAGACTGTTACTTTTCCTGGAAAATCAAAATTTTGACGGGTAACCCTAGTTTGAGTTTATTACTTTCAGCATTTTTCTCAATAATCATTTCTTAAAGATCATTTTTATGCTATATTCAGATGTAGAGATGCCTTTTCGTGTATATTTGAAAGTTTCAGACATAGCTGAGCACAAATGACCAGGAAAATGCAAAATCCTTATCACTACTGTAGATTTTCAAAATATTAAAGGTGCTCGGCCTGAATTTCGACCAATACCCTAGGTCACTAAAACTTGAATAATTTGAAAAGCAATAAACATGGAATCAAACTTTTAGCACTTTTCAGCGTGTAATTGATTTGTAGACATGTTCAATTATTATTGAGGTGATCATTAGAAAAAAAAATGACCTTAAGAAAGAGCTGCAGAATGGGTATCTTTATTCGTTATTCTTAAGGCATTGCGCTTTAGAGCTGCAGAATGGCATTTTCATCCGTCATCTCTAAGGTATTGCGCTTTAGAGCTGCAGAACGAGTATCTTTCATCCTTTAATGCTAAGGCATTGCGCTTTAGAGCTGCAGAACAGGTATCTTTCACCATTCATCTCTAATGCCTTGCAATTTAGAGCTTCAGAATGGGAATTTCCATCATTCATCTCTAAGCCCTTGCGCTTTAGAGCTGCAGAACGGGTACCTTACATCCTTCACCTCTAAGCATTGTTTGTGTATCTGTGAACGTTTCAGACATGTTAGGACACAGTTAAAACGGTTATTCAGAAATCCCGTCTGTGTATGTATAGTTACTTCAAGTTATCTTTATATTGCAGGAATTAGCAGAAATTTTACTTGATACCATACCCCTAAAAATTAAACTATATTTTCAAAAACCAATACAGGTATGCGCATAACTTTAGCTTTATTTTACAGCTATTGGCTTGTAAAACAAACACACATATCAATGAAGACAGACTACTTTGAAAAAAATGTCAAAATTAAAGCGAGAGACTGTTACTTTTCCTGGAAAATCAAAATTTTGACGGGTAACCCTAGTTTGAGTTTATTACTTTCAGCATTTTTCTCAATAATCATTTCTTAAAGATCATTTTTATGCTATATTCAGATGTAGAGATGCCTTTTCGTGTATATTTGAAAGTTTCAGACATAGCTGAGCACAAATGACCAGGAAAATGCAAAATCCTTATCACTACTGTAGATTTTCAAAATATTAAAGGTGCTCGGCCTGAATTTCGACCAATACCCTAGGTCACTAAAACTTGAATAATTTGAAAAGCAATAAACATGGAATCAAACTTTTAGCACTTTTCAGCGTGTAATTGATTTGTAGACATGTTCAATTATTATTGAGGTGATCATTAGAAAAAAAAATGACCTTAAGGACTCACACCACTATTATCTCCCTTGAATACTCCTGCCCTACAGATGAAGGAGGTAGATAAAAAAAACAAGTTCGCTTTTCTACATTTTACAGGATACATTGATTTATCTTTACCAGGTTCTAAATCTACAGCATTTTAGGAAGAGATCCCAGAAAAATGCATGTTGATATAAGATTTCTAGCCAATTCTGCCTCATTTTACACATCATGGGTCTAATCTCCACGGGGTTGTATTTTTGTCTAAATTTTGATAGGTGTCACGCAAACATGAAATTAAAAAAAGTTCAATCTGGTAAATATTCGTTAAAAGTTAATAGCATGCAGATATTGGATCAATGAAGAATTTAAGCATAAATACATGTTGCAAAATCTTTTTTATCTCTATGCCACGAACAAAAACATTACAATGGGACCCTATGGAAAATTAATTGTGGTGTGAGACGTTAAGAAAGAGCTGCAGAATGGGTATCTTTATTCGTTATTCTTAAGGCATTGCGCTTTAGAGCTGCAGAATGGCATTTTCATCCGTCATCTCTAAGGTATTGCGCTTTAGAGCTGCAGAACGAGTATCTTTCATCCTTTAATGCTAAGGCATTGCGCTTTAGAGCTGCAGAACAGGTATCTTTCACCATTCATCTCTAATGCCTTGCAATTTAGAGCTTCAGAATGGGAATTTCCATCATTCATCTCTAAGCCCTTGCGCTTTAGAGCTGCAGAACGGGTACCTTACATCCTTCACCTCTAAGCATTGTTTGTGTATCTGTGAACGTTTCAGACATGTTAGGACACAGTTAAAACGGTTATTCAGAAATCCCGTCTGTGTATGTATAGTTACTTCAAGTTATCTTCATATTGCAGGAATTAGCAGAAATTTTACTTGATACCATGTTTAACTAAAAATTAACTATATTTTCAAAACCAATACAGGTATGAGCATAATTTTAGCTTTATTTTACAGCTATTGGCTTGTAAAACAAACACACATATCAATGAAGACAGACTACTTTGAAAAAAATGTCAAAATTAAAGCGAGAGACTGTTACTTTTCCTGGAAAATCAAAATTTTGACGGGTAACCCTAGTTTGAGTTTATTACTTTCAGCATTTTTCTCAATAATCATTTCTTAAAGATCATTTTTATGCTATATTCAGATGTAGAGATGCCTTTTCGTGTATATTTGAAAGTTTCAGACATAGCTGAGCACAAATGACCAGGAAAATGCAAAATCCTTATCACTACTGTAGATTTTCAAAATATTAAAGGTGCTCGGCCTGAATTTCGACCAATACCCTAGGTCACTAAAACTTGAATAATTTGAAAAGCAATAAACATGGATTCAAACTTTTAGCACTTTTCAGCGTGTAATTGATTTGTAGACATGTTCAATTATTATTGAGGTGATCATTAGAAAAAAAAATGACCTTAAGGACTCACACCACTATTATCTCCCTTGAATACTCCTGCCCTACAGATGAAGGAGGTAGATAAAAAAAACAAGTTCGCTTTTCTACATTTTACAGGATACATTGATTTATCTTTACCAGGTTCTAAATCTACAGCATTTTAGGAAGAGATCCCAGAAAAATGCATGTTGATATAAGATTTCTAGCCAATTCTGCCTCATTTTACACATCATGGGTCTAATCTCCACGGGGTTGTATTTTTGTCTAAATTTTGATAGGTGTCACGCAAACATGAAATTAAAAAAAGTTCAATCTGGTAAATATTCGTTAAAAGTTAATAGCATGCAGATATTGGATCAATGAAGAATTTAAGCATAAATACATGTTGCAAAATCTTTTTTATCTCTATGCCACGAACAAAAACATTACAATGGGACCCTATGGAAAATTAATTGTGGTGTGAGACGTTAAGAAAGAGCTGCAGAATGGGTATCTTTATTCGTTATTCTTAAGGCATTGCGCTTTAGAGCTGCAGAATGGCATTTTCATCCGTCATCTCTAAGGTATTGCGCTTTAGAGCTGCAGAACGAGTATCTTTCATCCTTTAATGCTAAGGCATTGCGCTTTAGAGCTGCAGAACAGGTATCTTTCACCATTCATCTCTAATGCCTTGCAATTTAGAGCTTCAGAATGGGAATTTCCATCATTCATCTCTAAGCCCTTGCGCTTTAGAGCTGCAGAACGGGTACCTTACATCCTTCACCTCTAAGCATTGTTTGTGTATCTGTGAACGTTTCAGACATGTTAGGACACAGTTAAAACGGTTATTCAGAAATCCCGTCTGTGTATGTATAGTTACTTCAAGTTATCTTCATATTGCAGGAATTAGCAGAAATTTTACTTGATACCATGTTTAACTAAAAATTAACTATATTTTCAAAACCAATACAGGTATGAGCATAATTTTAGCTTTATTTTACAGCTATTGGCTTGTAAAACAAACACACATATCAATGAAGACAGACTACTTTGAAAAAAATGTCAAAATTAAAGCGAGAGACTGTTACTTTTCCTGGAAAATCAAAATTTTGACGGGTAACCCTAGTTTGAGTTTATTACTTTCAGCATTTTTCTCAATAATCATTTCTTAAAGATCATTTTTATGCTATATTCAGATGTAGAGATGCCTTTTCGTGTATATTTGAAAGTTTCAGACATAGCTGAGCACAAATGACCAGGAAAATGCAAAATCCTTATCACTACTGTAGATTTTCAAAATATTAAAGGTGTTCGGCCTGAATTTCGACCAATACCCTAGGTCACTAAAACTTGAATAATTTGAAAAGCAATAAACATGGAATCAAACTTTTAGCACTTTTCAGCGTGTAATTGATTTGTAGACATGTTCAATTATTATTGAGGTGATCATTAGAAAACAAAATGACCTTAAGGACTCACACCACTATTATCTCCCTTGAATACTCCTGCCCTACAGATGAAGGAGGTAGATAAAAAAAACAAGTTCGCTTTTCTACATTTTACAGGATACATTGATTTATCTTTACCAGGTTCTAAATCTACAGCATTTTAGGAAGAGATCCCAGAAAAATGCATGTTGATATAAGATTTCTAGCCAATTCTGCCTCATTTTACACATCATGGGTCTAATCTCCACGGGGTTGTATTTTTGTCTAAATTTTGATAGGTGTCACGCAAACATGAAATTAAAAAAAGTTCAATCTGGTAAATATTCGTTAAAAGTTAATAGCATGCAGATATTGGATCAATGAAGAATTTAAGCATAAATACATGTTGCAAAATCTTTTTTATCTCTATGCCACGAACAAAAACATTACAATGGGACCCTATGGAAAATTAATTGTGGTGTGAGACGTTAAGAAAGAGCTGCAGAATGGGTATCTTTATTCGTTATTCTTAAGGCATTGCGCTTTAGAGCTGCAGAATGGCATTTTCATCCGTCATCTCTAAGGTATTGCGCTTTAGAGCTGCAGAACGAGTATCTTTCATCCTTTAATGCTAAGGCATTGCGCTTTAGAGCTGCAGAACAGGTATCTTTCACCATTCATCTCTAATGCCTTACAATTTAGAGCTTCAGAATGGGAATTTCCATCATTCATCTCTAAGCCCTTGCGCTTTAGAGCTGCAGAACGGGTACCTTACATCCTTCACCTCTAAGCATTGTTTGTGTATCTGTGAACGTTTCAGACATGTTAGGACACAGTTAAAACGGTTATTCAGAAATCCCGTCTGTGTATGTATAGTTACTTCAAGTTATCTTCATATTGCAGGAATTAGCAGAAATTTTACTTGATACCATGTTTAACTAAAAATTAACTATATTTTCAAAACCAATACAGGTATGAGCATAATTTTAGCTTTATTTTACAGCTATTGGCTTGTAAAACAAACACACATATCAATGAAGACAGACTACTTTGAAAAAAATGTCAAAATTAAAGCGAGAGACTGTTACTTTTCCTGGAAAATCAAAATTTTGACGGGTAACCCTAGTTTGAGTTTATTACTTTCAGCATTTTTCTCAATAATCATTTCTTAAAGATCATTTTTATGCTATATTCAGATGTAGAGATGCCTTTTCGTGTATATTTGAAAGTTTCAGACATAGCTGAGCACAAATGACCAGGAAAATGCAAAATCCTTATCACTACTGTAGATTTTCAAAATATTAAAGGTGCTCGGCCTGAATTTCGACCAATACCCTAGGTCACTAAAACTTGAATAATTTGAAAAGCAATAAACATGGAATCAAACTTTTAGCACTTTTCAGCGTGTAATTGATTTGTAGACATGTTCAATTATTATTGAGGTGATCATTAGAAAAAAAAAATGACCTTAAGAAAGAGCTGCAGAATGGGTATCTTTATTCGTTATTCTTAAGGCATTGCGCTTTAGAGCTGCAGAATGGCATTTTCATCCGTCATCTCTAAGGTATTGCGCTTTAGAGCTGCAGAACGAGTATCTTTCATCCGTTAATGCTAAGGCATTGCGCTTAAGAGCTGCAGAACAGGTATCTTTCACCATTCATCTCTAATGCCTTACAATTTAGAGCTTCAGAATGGGAATTTCCATCATTCATCTCTAAGCCCTTGCGCTTTAGAGCTGCAGAACGGGTACATTACATCCTTCACCTCTAAGCATTGTTTGTGTATCTGTGAACGTTTCAGACATGTTAGGACACAGTTAAAACGGTTATTCAGAAATCCCGTCTGTGTATGTATAGTTACTTCAAGTTATCTTCATATTGCAGGAATTAGCAGAAATTTTACTTGATACCATGTTTAACTAAAAATTAACTATATTTTCAAAACCAATACAGGTATGAGCATAATTTTAGCTTTATTTTACAGCTATTGGCTTGTAAAACAAACACACATATCAATGAAGACAGACTACTTTGAAAAAAATGTCAAAATTAAAGCGAGAGACTGTTACTTTTCCTGGAAAATCAAAATTTTGACGGGTAACCCTAGTTTGAGTTTATTACTTTCAGCATTTTTATCAATAATCATTTCTTAAAGATCATTTTTATGCTATATTCAGATGTAGAGATGCCTTTTCGTGTATATTTGAAAGTTTCAGACATAGCTGAGCACAAATGACCAGGAAAATGCAAAATCCTTATCACTACTGTAGATTTTCAAAATATTAAAGGTGCTCGGCCTGAATTTCGACCAATACCCTAGGTCACTAAAACTTGAATAATTTGAAAAGCAATAAACATGGAATCAAACTTTTAGCACTTTTCAGCGTGTAATTGATTTGTAGACATGTTCAATTATTATTGAGGTGATCATTAGAAAAAAAAATGACCTTAAGGACTCACACCACTATTATCTCCCTTGAATACTCCTGCCCTACAGATGAAGGAGGTAGATAAAAAAAACAAGTTCGCTTTTCTACATTTTACAGGATACATTGATTTATCTTTACCAGGTTCTAAATCTACAGCATTTTAGGAAGAGATCCCAGAAAAATGCATGTTGATATAAGATTTCTAGCCAATTCTGCCTCATTTTACACATCATGGGTCTAATCTCCACGGGGTTGTATTTTTGTCTAAATTTTGATAGGTGTCACGCAAACATGAAATTAAAAAAAGTTCAATCTGGTAAATATTCGTTAAAAGTTAATAGCATGCAGATATTGGATCAATGAAGAATTTAAGCATAAATACATGTTGCAAAATCTTTTTTATCTCTATGCCACGAACAAAAACATTACAATGGGACCCTATGGAAAATTAATTGTGGTGTGAGACGTTAAGAAAGAGCTGCAGAATGGGTATCTTTATTCGTTATTCTTAAGGCATTGCGCTTTAGAGCTGCAGAATGGCATTTTCATCCGTCATCTCTAAGGTATTGCGGTTTAGAGCTGCAGAACGAGTATCTTTCATCCTTTAATGCTTAGGCATTGCGCTTTAGAGCTGCAGAACAGGTATCTTTCACCATTCATCTCTAATGCCTTGCAATTTAGAGCTTCAGAATGGGAATTTCCATCATTCATCTCTAAGCCCTTGCGCTTTAGAGCTGCAGAACGGGTACCTTACATCCTTCACCTCTAAGCATTGTTTGTGTATCTGTGAACGTTTCAGACATGTTAGGACACAGTTAAAACGGTTATTCAGAAATCCCGTCTGTGTATGTATAGTTACTTCAAGTTATCTTCATATTGCAGGAATTAGCAGAAATTTTACTTGATACCATGTTTAACTAAAAATTAACTATATTTTCAAAACCAATACAGGTATGAGCATAATTTTAGCTTTATTTTACAGCTATTGGCTTGTAAAACAAACACACATATCAATGAAGACAGACTACTTTGAAAAAAATGTCAAAATTAAAGCGAGAGACTGTTACTTTTCCTGGAAAATCAAAATTTTGACGGGTAACCCTAGTTTGAGTTTATTACTTTCAGCATTTTTCTCAATAATCATTTCTTAAAGATCATTTTTATGCTATATTCAGATGTAGAGATGCCTTTTCGTGTATATTTGAAAGTTTCAGACATAGCTGAGCACAAATGACCAGGAAAATGCAAAATCCTTATCACTACTGTAGATTTTCAAAATATTAAAGGTGCTCGGCCTGAATTTCGACCAATACCCTAGGTCACTAAAACTTGAATAATTTGAAAAGCAATAAACATGGAATCAAACTTTTAGCACTTTTCAGCGTGTAATTGATTTGTAGACATGTTCAATTATTATTGAGGTGATCATTAGAAAAAAAAATGACCTTAAGGACTCACACCACTATTATCTCCCTTGAATACTCCTGCCCTACAGATGAAGGAGGTAGATAAAAAAAACAAGTTCGCTTTTCTACATTTTACAGGATACATTGATTTATCTTTACCAGGTTCTAAATCTACAGCATTTTAGGAAGAGATCCCAGAAAAATGCATGTTGATATAAGATTTCTAGCCAATTCTGCCTCATTTTACACATCATGGGTCTAATCACCACGGGGTTGTATTTTTGTCTAAATTTTGATAGGTGTCACGCAAACATGAAATTAAAAAAAGTTCAATCTGGTAAATATTCGTTAAACGTTAATAGCATGCAGATATTGGATCAATGAAGAATTTAAGCATAAATACATGTTGCAAAATCTTTTTTATCTCTATGCCACGAACAAAAACATTACAATGGGACCCTATGGAACATTAATTGTGGTGTGAGACGTTAAGAAAGAGCTGCAGAATGGGTATCTTTATTCGTTATTCTTAAGGCATTGCGCTTTAGAGCTGCAGAATGGCATTTTCATCCGTCATCTCTAAGGTATTGCGCTTTAGAGCTGCAGAACGAGTATATTTCATCCTTTAATGCTAAGGCATTGCGCTTTAGAGCTGCAGAACAGGTATCTTTCACCATTCATCTCCATTCATCTCTAATGCCTTGCAATTTAGAGCTTCAGAATGGGAATTTCCATCATTCATCTCTAAGCCCTTGCGCTTTAGAGCTGCAGAACGGGTACCTTACATCCTTCACCTCTAAGCATTGTTTGTGTATCTGTGAACGTTTCAGACATGTTAGGACACAGTTAAAACGGTTATTCAGAAATCCCGTCTGTGTATGTATAGTTACTTCAAGTTATCTTCATATTGCAGGAATTAGCAGAAATTTTACTTGATACCATGTTTAACTAAAAATTAACTATATTTTCAAAACCAATACAGGTATGAGCATAATTTTAGCTTTATTTTACAGCTATTGGCTTGTAAAACAAACACACATATCAATGAAGACAGACTACTTTGAAAAAAATGTCAAAATTAAAGCGAGAGACTGTTACTTTTCCTGGAAAATCAAAATTTTGACGGGTAACCCTAGTTTGAGTTTATTACTTTCAGCATTTTTCTCAATAATCATTTCTTAAAGATCATTTTTATGCTATATTCAGATGTAGAGATGCCTTTTCGTGTATATTTGAAAGTTTCAGACATAGCTGAGCACAAATGACCAGGAAAATGCAAAATCCTTATCACTACTGTAGATTTTCAAAATATTAAAGGTGCTCGGCCTGAATTTCGACCAATACCCTAGGTCACTAAAACTTGAATAATTTGAAAAGCAATAAACATGGAATCAAACTTTTAGCACTTTTCAGCGTGTAATTGATTTGTAGACATGTTCAATTATTATTGAGGTGATCATTAGAAAAAAAAATGACCTTAAGAAAGAGCTGCAGAATGGGTATCTTTATTCGTTATTCTTAAGGCATTGCGCTTTAGAGCTGCAGAATGGCATTTTCATCCGTCATCTCTAAGGTATTGCGCTTTAGAGCTGCAGAACGAGTATATTTCATCCTTTAATGCTAAGGCATTGCGCTTTAGAGCTGCAGAACAGGTATCTTTCACCATTCATCTCTAATGCCTTGCAATTTAGAGCTTCAGAATGGGAATTTCCATCATTCATCTCTAAGCCCTTGCGCTTTAGAGCTGCAGAACGGGTACCTTACATCCTTCACCTCTAAGCATTGTTTGTGTATCTGTGAACGTTTCAGACATGTTAGGACACAGTTAAAACGGTTATTCAGAAATCCCGTCTGTGTATGTATAGTTACTTCAAGTTATCTTCATATTGCAGGAATTAGCAGAAATTTTACTTGATACCATGTTTAACTAAAAATTAACTATATTTTCAAAACCAATACAGGTATGAGCATAATTTTAGCTTTATTTTACAGCTATTGGCTTGTAAAACAAACACACATATCAATGAAGACAGACTACTTTGAAAAAAATGTCAAAATTAAAGCGAGAGACTGTTACTTTTCCTGGAAAATCAAAATTTTGACGGGTAACCCTAGTTTGAGTTTATTACTTTCAGCATTTTTCTCAATAATCATTTCTTAAAGATCATTTTTATGCTATATTCAGATGTAGAGATGCCTTTTCGTGTATATTTGAAAGTTTCAGACATAGCTGAGCACAAATGACCAGGAAAATGCAAAATCCTTATCACTACTGTAGATTTTCAAAATATTAAAGGTGCTCGGCCTGAATTTCGACCAATACCCTAGGTCACTAAAACTTGAATAATTTGAAAAGCAATAAACATGGAATCAAACTTTTAGCACTTTTCAGCGTGTAATTGATTTGTAGACATGTTCAATTATTATTGAGGTGATCATTAGAAAAAAAAATGACCTTAAGGACTCACACCACTATTATCTCCCTTGAATACTCCTGCCCTACAGATGAAGGAGGTAGATAAAAAAAACAAGTTCGCTTTTCTACATTTTACAGGATACATTGATTTATCTTTACCAGGTTCTAAATCTACAGCATTTTAGGAAGAGATCCCAGAAAAATGCATGTTGATATAAGATTTCTAGCCAATTCTGCCTCATTTTACACATCATGGGTCTAATCTCCACGGGGTTGTATTTTTGTCTAAATTTTGATAGGTGTCACGCAAACATGAAATTAAAAAAAGTTCAATCTGGTAAATATTCGTTAAAAGTTAATAGCATGCAGATATTGGATCAATGAAGAATTTAAGCATAAATACATGTTGCAAAATCTTTTTTATCTCTATGCCACGAACAAAAACATTACAATGGGACCCTATGGAAAATTAATTGTGGTGTGAGACGTTAAGAAAGAGCTGCAGAATGGGTATCTTTATTCGTTATTCTTAAGGCATTGCGCTTTAGAGCTGCAGAATGGCATTTTCATCCGTCATCTCTAAGGTATTGCGCTTTAGAGCTGCAGAACGAGTATCTTTCATCCTTTAATGCTAAGGCATTGCGCTTTAGAGCTGCAGAACAGGTATCTTTCACCATTCATCTCTAATGCCTTGCAATTTAGAGCTTCAGAATGGGAATTTCCATCATTCATCTCTAAGCCCTTGCGCTTTAGAGCTGCAGAACGGGTACCTTACATCCTTCACCTCTAAGCATTGTTTGTGTATCTGTGAACGTTTCAGACATGTTAGGACACAGTTAAAACGGTTATTCAGAAATCCCGTCTGTGTATGTATAGTTACTTCAAGTTATCTTCATATTGCAGGAATTAGCAGAAATTTTACTTGATACCATGTTTAACTAAAAATTAACTATATTTTCAAAACCAATACAGGTATGAGCATAATTTTAGCTTTATTTTACAGCTATTGGCTTGTAAAACAAACACACATATCAATGAAGACAGACTACTTTGAAAAAAATGTCAAAATTAAAGCGAGAGACTGTTACTTTTCCTGGAAAATCAAAATTTTGACGGGTAACCCTAGTTTGAGTTTATTACTTTCAGCATTTTTCTCAATAATCATTTCTTAAAGATCATTTTTATGCTATATTCAGATGTAGAGATGCCTTTTCGTGTATATTTGAAAGTTTCAGACATAGCTGAGCACAAATGACCAGGAAAATGCAAAATCCTTATCACTACTGTAGATTTTCAAAATATTAAAGGTGCTCGGCCTGAATTTCGACCAATACCCTAGGTCACTAAAACTTGAATAATTTAAAAAGCAATAAACATGGAATCAAACTTTTAGCACTTTTCAGCGTGTAATTGATTTGTAGACATGTTCAATTATTATTGAGGTGATCATTAGAAAAAAAAATGACCTTAAGGACTCACACCACTATTATCTCCCTTGAATACTCCTGCCCTACAGATGAAGGAGGTAGATAAAAAAAACAAGTTCGCTTTTCTACATTTTACAGGATACATTGATTTATCTTTACCAGGTTCTAAATCTACAGCATTTTAGGAAGAGATCCCAGAAAAATGCATGTTGATATAAGATTTCTAGCCAATTCTGCCTCATTTTACACATCATGGGTCTAATCTCCACGGGGTTGTATTTTTGTCTAAATTTTGATAGGTGTCACGCAAACATGAAATTAAAAAAAGTTCAATCTGGTAAATATTCGTTAAAAGTTAATAGCATGCAGATATTGGATCAATGAAGAATTTAAGCATAAATACATGTTGCAAAATCTTTTTTATCTCTATGCCACGAACAAAAACATTACAATGGGACCCTATGGAAAATTAATTGTGGTGTGAGACGTTAAGAAAGAGCTGCAGAATGGGTATCTTTATTCGTTATTCTTAAGGCATTGCGCTTTAGAGCTGCAGAATGGCATTTTCATCCGTCATCTCTAAGGTATTGCGCTTTAGAGCTGCAGAACGAGTATCTTTCATCCTTTAATGCTAAGGCATTGCGCTTTAGAGCTGCAGAACAGGTATCTTTCACCATTCATCTCTAATGCCTTGCAATTTAGAGCTTCAGAATGGGAATTTCCATCATTCATCTCTAAGCCCTTGCGCTTTAGAGCTGCAGAACGGGTACCTTACATCCTTCACCTCTAAGCATTGTTTGTGTATCTGTGAACGTTTCAGACATGTTAGGACACAGTTAAAACGGTTATTCAGAAATCCCGTCTGTGTATGTATAGTTACTTCAAGTTATCTTCATATTGCAGGAATTAGCAGAAATTTTACTTGATACCATGTTTAACTAAAAATTAACTATATTTTCAAAACCAATACAGGTATGAGCATAATTTTAGCTTTATTTTACAGCTATTGGCTTGTAAAACAAACACACATATCAATGAAGACAGACTACTTTGAAAAAAATGTCAAAATTAAAGCGAGAGACTGTTACTTTTCCTGGAAAATCAAAATTTTGACGGGTAACCCTAGTTTGAGTTTATTACTTTCAGCATTTTTCTCAATAATCATTTCTTAAAGATCATTTTTATGCTATATTCAGATGTAGAGATGCCTTTTCGTGTATATTTGAAAGTTTCAGACATAGCTGAGCACAAATGACCAGGAAAATGCAAAATCCTTATCACTACTGTAGATTTTCAAAATATTAAAGGTGCTCGGCCTGAATTTCGACCAATACCCTAGGTCACTAAAACTTGAATAATTTGAAAAGCAATAAACATGGAATCAAACTTTTAGCACTTTTCAGCGTGTAATTGATTTGTAGACATGTTCAATTATTATTGAGGTGATCATTAGAAAAAAAAATGACCTTAAGAAAGAGCTGCAGAATGGGTATCTTTATTCGTTATTCTTAAGGCATTGCGCTTTAGAGCTGCAGAATGGCATTTTCATCCGTCATCTCTAAGGTATTGCGGTTTAGAGCTGCAGAACGAGTATCTTTCATCCTTTAATGCTAAGGCATTGCGCTTTAGAGCTGCAGAACAGGTATCTTTCACCATTCATCTCTAATGCCTTGCAATTTAGAGCTTCAGAATGGGAATTTCCATCATTCATCTCTAAGCCCTTGCGCTTTAGAGCTGCAGAACGGGTACCTTACATCCTTCACCTCTAAGCATTGTTTGTGTATCTGTGAACGTTTCAGACATGTTAGGACACAGTTAAAACGGTTATTCAGAAATCCCGTCTGTGTATGTATAGTTACTTCAAGTTATCTTCATATTGCAGGAATTAGCAGAAATTTTACTTGATACCATGTTTAACTAAAAATTAACTATATTTTCAAAACCAATACAGGTATGAGCATAATTTTAGCTTTATTTTACAGCTATTGGCTTGTAAAACAAACACACATATCAATGAAGACAGACTACTTTGAAAAAAATGTCAAAATTAAAGCGAGAGACTGTTACTTTTCCTGGAAAATCAAAATTTTGACGGGTAACCCTAGTTTGAGTTTATTACTTTCAGCATTTTTCTCAATAATCATTTCTTAAAGATCATTTTTATGCTATATTCAGATGTAGAGATGCCTTTTCGTGTATATTTGAAAGTTTCAGACATAGCTGAGCACAAATGACCAGGAAAATGCAAAATCCTTATCACTACTGTAGATTTTCAAAATATTAAAGGTGCTCGGCCTGAATTTCGACCAATACCCTAGGTCACTAAAACTTGAATAATTTGAAAAGCAATAAACATGGAATCAAACTTTTAGCACTTTTCAGCGTGTAATTGATTTGTAGACATGTTCAATTATTATTGAGGTGATCATTAGAAAAAAAAATGACCTTAAGGACTCACACCACTATTATCTCCCTTGAATACTCCTGCCCTACAGATGAAGGAGGTAGATAAAAAAAACAAGTTCGCTTTTCTACATTTTACAGGATACATTGATTTATCTTTACCAGGTTCTAAATCTACAGCATTTTAGGAAGAGATCCCAGAAAAATGCATGTTGATATAAGATTTCTAGCCAATTCTGCCTCATTTTACACATCATGGGTCTAATCTCCACGGGGTTGTATTTTTGTCTAAATTTTGATAGGTGTCACGCAAACATGAAATTAAAAAAAGTTCAATCTGGTAAATATTCGTTAAACGTTAATAGCATGCAGATATTGGATCAATGAAGAATTTAAGCATAAATACATGTTGCAAAATCTTTTTTATCTCTATGCCACGAACAAAAACATTACAATGGGACCCTATGGAACATTAATTGTGGTGTGAGACGTTAAGAAAGAGCTGCAGAATGGGTATCTTTATTCGTTATTCTTAAGGCATTGCGCTTTAGAGCTGCAGAATGGCATTTTCATCCGTCATCTCTAAGGTATTGCGCTTTAGAGCTGCAGAACGAGTATATTTCATCCTTTAATGCTAAGGCATTGCGCTTTAGAGCTGCAGAACAGGTATCTTTCACCATTCATCTCTAATGCCTTGCAATTTAGAGCTTCAGAATGGGAATTTCCATCATTCATCTCTAAGCCCTTGCGCTTTAGAGCTGCAGAACGGGTACCTTACATCCTTCACCTCTAAGCATTGTTTGTGTATCTGTGAACGTTTCAGACATGTTAGGACACAGTTAAAACGGTTATTCAGAAATCCCGTCTGTGTATGTATAGTTACTTCAAGTTATCTTCATATTGCAGGAATTAGCAGAAATTTTACTTGATACCATGTTTAACTAAAAATTAACTATATTTTCAAAACCAATACAGGTATGAGCATAATTTTAGCTTTATTTTACAGCTATTGGCTTGTAAAACAAACACACATATCAATGAAGACAGACTACTTTGAAAAAAATGTCAAAATTAAAGCGAGAGACTGTTACTTTTCCTGGAAAATCAAAATTTTGACGGGTAACCCTAGTTTGAGTTTATTACTTTCAGCATTTTTCTCAATAATCATTTCTTAAAGATCATTTTTATGCTATATTCAGATGTAGAGATGCCTTTTCGTGTATATTTGAAAGTTTCAGACATAGCTGAGCACAAATGACCAGGAAAATGCAAAATCCTTATCACTACTGTAGATTTTCAAAATATTAAAGGTGCTCGGCCTGAATTTCGACCAATACCCTAGGTCACTAAAACTTGAATAATTTGAAAAGCAATAAACATGGAATCAAACTTTTAGCACTTTTCAGCGTGTAATTGATTTGTAGACATGTTCAATTATTATTGAGGTGATCATTAGAAAAAAAAATGACCTTAAGGACTCACACCACTATTATCTCCCTTGAATACTCCTGCCCTACAGATGAAGGAGGTAGATAAAAAAAACAAGTTCGCTTTTCTACATTTTACAGGATACATTGATTTATCTTTACCAGGTTCTAAATCTACAGCATTTTAGGAAGAGATCCCAGAAAAATGCATGTTGATATAAGATTTCTAGCCAATTCTGCCTCATTTTACACATCATGGGTCTAATCTCCACGGGGTTGTATTTTTGTCTAAATTTTGATAGGTGTCACGCAAACATGAAATTAAAAAAAGTTCAATCTGGTAAATATTCGTTAAAAGTTAATAGCATGCAGATATTGGATCAATGAAGAATTTAAGCATAAATACATGTTGCAAAATCTTTTTTATCTCTATGCCACGAACAAAAACATTACAATGGGACCCTATGGAAAATTAATTGTGGTGTGAGACGTTAAGAAAGAGCTGCAGAATGGGTATCTTTATTCGTTATTCTTAAGGCATTGCGCTTTAGAGCTGCAGAATGGCATTTTCATCCGTCATCTCTAAGGTATTGCGCTTTAGAGCTGCAGAACGAGTATCTTTCATCCTTTAATGCTAAGGCATTGCGCTTTAGAGCTGCAGAACAGGTATCTTTCACCATTCATCTCTAATGCCTTGCAATTTAGAGCTTCAGAATGGGAATTTCCATCATTCATCTCTAAGCCCTTGCGCTTTAGAGCTGCAGAACGGGTACCTTACATCCTTCACCTCTAAGCATTGTTTGTGTATCTGTGAACGTTTCAGACATGTTAGGACACAGTTAAAACGGTTATTCAGAAATCCCGTCTGTGTATGTATAGTTACTTCAAGTTATCTTCATATTGCAGGAATTAGCAGAAATTTTACTTGATACCATGTTTAACTAAAAATTAACTATATTTTCAAAACCAATACAGGTATGAGCATAATTTTAGCTTTATTTTACAGCTATTGGCTTGTAAAACAAACACACATATCAATGAAGACAGACTACTTTGAAAAAAATGTCAAAATTAAAGCGAGAGACTGTTACTTTTCCTGGAAAATCAAAATTTTGACGGGTAACCCTAGTTTGAGTTTATTACTTTCAGCATTTTTCTCAATAATCATTTCTTAAAGATCATTTTTATGCTATATTCAGATGTAGAGATGCCTTTTCGTGTATATTTGAAAGTTTCAGACATAGCTGAGCACAAATGACCAGGAAAATGCAAAATCCTTATCACTACTGTAGATTTTCAAAATATTAAAGGTGCTCGGCCTGAATTTCGACCAATACCCTAGGTCACTAAAACTTGAATAATTTGAAAAGCAATAAACATGGAATCAAACTTTTAGCACTTTTCAGCGTGTAATTGATTTGTAGACATGTTCAATTATTATTGAGGTGATCATTAGAAAAAAAAATGACCTTAAGGACTCACACCACTATTATCTCCCTTGAATACTCCTGCCCTACAGATGAAGGAGGTAGATAAAAAAAACAAGTTCGCTTTTCTACATTTTACAGGATACATTGATTTATCTTTACCAGGTTCTAAATCTACAGCATTTTAGGAAGAGATCCCAGAAAAATGCATGTTGATATAAGATTTCTAGCCAATTCTGCCTCATTTTACACATCATGGGTCTAATCTCCACGGGGTTGTATTTTTGTCTAAATTTTGATAGGTGTCACGCAAACATGAAATTAAAAAAAGTTCAATCTGGTAAATATTCGTTAAACGTTAATAGCATGCAGATATTGGATCAATGAAGAATTTAAGCATAAATACATGTTGCAAAATCTTTTTTATCTCTATGCCACGAACAAAAACATTACAATGGGACCCTATGGAACATTAATTGTGGTGTGAGACGTTAAGAAAGAGCTGCAGAATGGGTATCTTTATTCGTTATTCTTAAGGCATTGCGCTTTAGAGCTGCAGAATGGCATTTTCATCCGTCATCTCTAAGGTATTGCGCTTTAGAGCTGCAGAACGAGTATATTTCATCCTTTAATGCTAAGGCATTGCGCTTTAGAGCTGCAGAACAGGTATCTTTCACCATTCATCTCTAATGCCTTGCAATTTAGAGCTTCAGAATGGGAATTTCCATCATTCATCTCTAAGCCCTTGCGCTTTAGAGCTGCAGAACGGGTACCTTACATCCTTCACCTCTAAGCATTGTTTGTGTATCTGTGAACGTTTCAGACATGTTAGGACACAGTTAAAACGGTTATTCAGAAATCCCGTCTGTGTATGTATAGTTACTTCAAGTTATCTTCATATTGCAGGAATTAGCAGAAATTTTACTTGATACCATGTTTAACTAAAAATTAACTATATTTTCAAAACCAATACAGGTATGAGCATAATTTTAGCTTTATTTTACAGCTATTGGCTTGTAAAACAAACACACATATCAATGAAGACAGACTACTTTGAAAAAAATGTCAAAATTAAAGCGAGAGACTGTTACTTTTCCTGGAAAATCAAAATTTTGACGGGTAACCCTAGTTTGAGTTTATTACTTTCAGCATTTTTCTCAATAATCATTTCTTAAAGATCATTTTTATGCTATATTCAGATGTAGAGATGCCTTTTCGTGTATATTTGAAAGTTTCAGACATAGCTGAGCACAAATGACCAGGAAAATGCAAAATCCTTATCACTACTGTAGATTTTCAAAATATTAAAGGTGCTCGGCCTGAATTTCGACCAATACCCTAGGTCACTAAAACTTGAATAATTTAAAAAGCAATAAACATGGAATCAAACTTTTAGCACTTTTCAGCGTGTAATTGATTTGTAGACATGTTCAATTATTATTGAGGTGATCATTAGAAAAAAAAATGACCTTAAGGACTCACACCACTATTATCTCCCTTGAATACTCCTGCCCTACAGATGAAGGAGGTAGATAAAAAAAACAAGTTCGCTTTTCTACATTTTACAGGATACATTGATTTATCTTTACCAGGTTCTAAATCTACAGCATTTTAGGAAGAGATCCCAGAAAAATGCATGTTGATATAAGATTTCTAGCCAATTCTGCCTCATTTTACACATCATGGGTCTAATCTCCACGGGGTTGTATTTTTGTCTAAATTTTGATAGGTGTCACGCAAACATGAAATTAAAAAAAGTTCAATCTGGTAAATATTCGTTAAAAGTTAATAGCATGCAGATATTGGATCAATGAAGAATTTAAGCATAAATACATGTTGCAAAATCTTTTTTATCTCTATGCCACGAACAAAAACATTACAATGGGACCCTATGGAAAATTAATTGTGGTGTGAGACGTTAAGAAAGAGCTGCAGAATGGGTATCTTTATTCGTTATTCTTAAGGCATTGCGCTTTAGAGCTGCAGAATGGCATTTTCATCCGTCATCTCTAAGGTATTGCGCTTTAGAGCTGCAGAACGAGTATCTTTTCATCCTTTAATGCTAAGGCATTGCGCTTTAGAGCTGCAGAACAGGTATCTTTCACCATTCATCTCTAATGCCTTGCAATTTAGAGCTTCAGAATGGGAATTTCCATCATTCATCTCTAAGCCCTTGCGCTTTAGAGCTGCAGAACGGGTACCTTACATCCTTCACCTCTAAGCATTGTTTGTGTATCTGTGAACGTTTCAGACATGTTAGGACACAGTTAAAACGGTTATTCAGAAATCCCGTCTGTGTATGTATAGTTACTTCAAGTTATCTTCATATTGCAGGAATTAGCAGAAATTTTACTTGATACCATGTTTAACTAAAAATTAACTATATTTTCAAAACCAATACAGGTATGAGCATAATTTTAGCTTTATTTTACAGCTATTGGCTTGTAAAACAAACATAAATATCAATGAAGACAGACTACTTTGAAAAAAATGTCAAAATTAAAGCGAGAGACTGTTACTTTTCCTGGAAAATCAAAATTTTGACGGGTAACCCTAGTTTGAGTTTATTATTTTCAGCATTTTTCTCAATAATCATTTCTTAAAGATCATTTTTATGCTATATTCAGATGTAGAGATGCCTTTTCGTGTATATTTGAAAGTTTCAGACATAGCTGAGCACAAATGACCAGGAAAATGCAAAATCCTTATCACTACTGTAGATTTTCAAAATATTAAAGGTGCTCGGCCTGAATTTCGACCAATACCCTAGGTCACTAAAACTTGAATAATTTGAAAAGCAATAAACATGGAATCAAACTTTTAGCACTTTTCAGCGTCTAATTGATTTGTAGACATGTTCAATTATTATTGAGGTGATCATTAGAAAAAAATATGACCTTAAGGACTCACACCACTATTATCTCCCTTGAATACTCCTGCCCTACAGATGAAGGAGGTAGATAAAAAAAACAAGTTCGCTTTTCTACATTTTACAGGATACATTGATTTATCTTTACCAGGTTCTAAATCTACAGCATTTTAGGAAGAGATCCCAGAAAAATGCAATGTTGATATAAGATTTCTAGCCAATTCTGCCTCATTTTACACATCATGGGTCTAATCTCCACGGGGTTGTATTTTTGTCTAAATTTTGATAGGTGTCACGCAAACATGAAATTAAAAAAAGTTCAATCTGGTAAATATTCGTTAAAAGTTAATAGCATGCAGATATTGGATCAATGAAGAATTTAAGCATAAATACATGTTGCAAAATCTTTTTTATCTCTATGCCACGAACAAAAACATTACAATGGGACCCTATGGAAAATTAATTGTGGTGTGAGACGTTAAGAAAGAGCTGCAGAATGGGTATCTTTATTCGTTATTCTTAAGGCATTGCGCTTTAGAGCTGCAGAATGGCATTTTCATCCGTCATCTCTAAGGTATTGCGCTTTAGAGCTGCAGAACGAGTATCTTTCATCCTTTAATGCTAAGGCATTGCGCTTTAGAGCTGCAGAACAGGTATCTTTCACCATTCATCTCTAATGCCTTGCAATTTAGAGCTTCAGAATGGGAATTTCCATCATTCATCTCTAAGCCCTTGCGCTTTAGAGCTGCAGAACGGGTACCTTACATCCTTCACCTCTAAGCATTGTTTGTGTATCTGTGAACGTTTCAGACATGTTAGGACACAGTTAAAACGGTTATTCAGAAATCCCGTCTGTGTATGTATAGTTACTTCAAGTTATCTTCATATTGCAGGAATTAGCAGAAATTTTACTTGATACCATGTTTAACTAAAAATTAACTATATTTTCAAAACCAATACAGGTATGAGCATAATTTTAGCTTTATTTTACAGCTATTGGCTTGTAAAACAAACACACATATCAATGAAGACAGACTACTTTGAAAAAAATGTCAAAATTAAAGCGAGAGACTGTTACTTTTCCTGGAAAATCTAAATTTTGACGGGTAACCCTAGTTTGAGTTTATTACTTTCAGCATTTTTCTCAATAATCATTTCTTAAAGATCATTTTTATGCTATATTCAGATGTAGAGATGCCTTTTCGTGTATATTTGAAAGTTTCAGACATAGCTGAGCACAAATGACCAGGAAAATGCAAAATCCTTATCACTACTGTAGATTTTCAAAATATTAAAGGTGCTCGGCCTGAATTTCGACCAATACCCTAGGTCACTAAAACTTGAATAATTTGAAAAGCAATAAACATGGAATCAAACTTTTAGCACTTTTCAGCGTGTAATTGATTTGTAGACATGTTCAATTATTATTGAGGTGATCATTAGAAAAAAAAATGACCTTAAGGACTCACACCACTATTATCTCCCTTTAATACTCCTGCCCTACAGATGAAGGAGGTAGATAAAAAAAACAAGTTCGCTTTTCTACATTTTACAGGATACATTGATTTATCTTTACCAGGTTCTAAATCTACAGCATTTTAGGAAGAGATCCCAGAAAAATGCATGTTGATATAAGATTTCTAGCCAATTCTGCCTCATTTTACACATCATGGGTCTAATCTCCACGGGGTTGTATTTTTGTCTAAATTTTGATAGGTGTCACGCAAACATGAAATTAAAAAAAGTTCAATCTGGTAAATATTCGTTAAAAGTTAATAGCATGCAGATATTGGATCAATGAAGAATTTAAGCATAAATACATGTTGCAAAATCTTTTTTATCTCTATGCCACGAACAAAAACATTACAATGGGACCCTATGGAAAATTAATTGTGGTGTGAGACGTTAAGAAAGAGCTGCAGAATGGGTATCTTTATTCGTTATTCTTAAGGCATTGCGCTTTAGAGCTGCAGAATGGCATTTTCATCCGTCATCTCTAAGGTGTTGCGCTTTAGAGCTGCAGAACGAGTATCTTTCATCCTTTAATGCTAAGGCATTGCGCTTTAGAGCTGCAGAACAGGTATCTTTCACCATTCATCTCTAATGCCTTGCAATTTAGAGCTTCAGAATGGGAATTTCCATCATTCATCTCTAAGCCCTTGCGCTTTAGAGCTGCAGAACGGGTACCTTACATCCTTCACCTCTAAGCATTGTTTGTGTATCTGTGAACGTTTCAGACATGTTAGGACACAGTTAAAACGGTTATTCAGAAATCCCGTCTGTGTATGTATAGTTACTTCAAGTTATCTTCATATTGCAGGAATTAGCAGAAATTTTACTTGATACCATGTTTAACTAAAAATTAACTATATTTTCAAAACCAATACAGGTATGAGCATAATTTTAGCTTTATTTTACAGCTATTGGCTTGTAAAACAAACACACATATCAATGAAGACAGACTACTTTGAAAAAAATGTCAAAATTAAAGCGAGAGACTGTTACTTTTCCTGGAAAATCAAAATTTTGACGGGTAACCCTAGTTTGAGTTTATTATTTTCAGCATTTTTCTCAATAATCATTTCTTTAAGATCATTTTTATGCTATATTCAGATGTAGAGATGCCTTTTCGTGTATATTTGAAAGTTTCAGACATAGCTGAGCACAAATGACCAGGAAAATGCAAAATCCTTATCACTACTGTAGATTTTCAAAATATTAAAGGTGCTCGGCCTGAATTTCGACCAATACCCTAGGTCACTAAAACTTGAATAATTTGAAAAGCAATAAACATGGAATCAAACTTTTAGCACTTTTCAGCGTGTAATTGATTTGTAGACATGTTCAATTATTATTGAGGTGATCATTAGAAAAAAAAATGACCTTAAGGACTCACACCACTATTATCTCCCTTGAATACTCCTGCCCTACAGATGAAGGAGGTAGATAAAAAAAACAAGTTCGCTTTTCTACATTTTACAGGATACATTGATTTATCTTTACCAGGTTCTAAATCTACAGCATTTTAGGAAGAGATCCCAGAAAAATGCATGTTGATATAAGATTTCTAGCCAATTCTGCCTCATTTTACACATCATGGGTCTAATCTCCACGGGGTTGTATTTTTGTCTAAATTTTGATAGGTGTCACGCAAACATGAAATTAAAAAAAGTTCAATCTGGTAAATATTCGTTAAAAGTTAATAGCATGCAGATATTGGATCAATGAAGAATTTAAGCATAAATACATGTTGCAAAATCTTTTTTATCTCTATGCCACGAACAAAAACATTACAATGGGACCCTATGGAAAATTAATTGTGGTGTGAGACGTTAAGAAAGAGCTGCAAAATGGGTATCTTTATTCGTTATTCTTAAGGCATTGCGCTTTAGAGCTGCAGAATGGCATTTTCATCCGTCATCTCTAAGGTATTGCGCTTTAGAGCTGCAGAACGAGTATCTTTCATCCTTTAATGCTAAGGCATTGCGCTTTAGAGCTGCAGAACAGGTATCTTTCACCATTCATCTCTAATGCCTTGCAATTTAGAGCTTCAGAATGGGAATTTCCATCATTCATCTCTAAGCCCTTGCGCTTTAGAGCTGCAGAACGGGTACCTTACATCCTTCACCTCTAAGCATTGTTTGTGTATCTGTGAACGTTTCAGACATGTTAGGACACAGTTAAAACGGTTATTCAGAAATCCCGTCTGTGTATGTATAGTTACTTCAAGTTATCTTCATATTGCAGGAATTAGCAGAAATTTTACTTGATACCATGTTTAACTAAAAATTAACTATATTTTCAAAACCAATACAGGTATGAGCATAATTTTAGCTTTATTTTACAGCTATTGGCTTGTAAAACAAACACACATATCAATGAAGACAGACTACTTTGAAAAAAATGTCAAAATTAAAGCGAGAGACTGTTACTTTTCCTGGAAAATCAAAATTTTGACGGGTAACCCTAGTTTGAGTTTATTATTTTCAGCATTTTTCTCAATAATCATTTCTTAAAGATCATTTTTATGCTATATTCAGATGTAGAGATGCCTTTTCGTGTATATTTGAAAGTTTCAGACATAGCTGAGCACAAATGACCAGGAAAATGCAAAATCCTTATCACTACTGTAGATTTTCAAAATATTAAAGGTGCTCGGCCTGAATTTCGACCAATACCCTAGGTCACTAAAACTTGAATAATTTGAAAAGCAATAAACATGGAATCAAACTTTTAGCACTTTTCAGCGTCTAATTGATTTGTAGACATGTTCAATTATTATTGAGGTGATCATTAGAAAAAAATATGACCTTAAGGACTCACACCACTATTATCTCCCTTGAATACTCCTGCCCTACAGATGAAGGAGGTAGATAAAAAAAACAAGTTCGCTTTTCTACATTTTACAGGATACATTGATTTATCTTTACCAGGTTCTAAATCTACAGCATTTTAGGAAGAGATCCCAGAAAAATGCATGTTGATATAAGATTTCTAGCCAATTCTGCCTCATTTTACACATCATGGGTCTAATCTCCACGGGGTTGTATTTTTGTCTAAATTTTAATAGGTGTCACGCAAACATGAAATTAAAAAAAGTTCAATCTGGTAAATATTCGTTAAAAGTTAATAGCATGCAGATATTGGATCAATGAAGAATTTAAGCATAAATACATGTTGCAAAATCTTTTTTATCTCTATGCCACGAACAAAAACATTACAATGGGACCCTATGGAAAATTAATTGTGGTGTGAGACGTAGAGGCAATAGTATAACTTTGTGTTATAATGAAAATAACCAGAATGTTAGTAACAATCCTGTAGACACAATACATGGTTATGAAAATAACACAATATATAGTTTTGTAAATAACGGTGCATGCGTTAACAATAGTGTGGAGAGTGTATTATTGACATTGTCGATGATGATGATGATGATGATGATGATGATGATGATGATGATGATGATGCTGATGATGATGATGATGATGATGATGATGATGATGATGATTTAAATGATATAAGTAATACTAATAATGTCAGCTATTACAATGTTAACCACGCAGATGACAATAGTAAAAAAATTGTATTATAATGAAAATAACGATAATGTTAGTAACATTCCTGTAGACACATTATATGGTTATATAAATAACACAATATATAGTTATGTAAATAACGGTGCATGTGTTAACAATAGCGGAGAGTGTATTATTGACATTGTTGATGACGATGATGATGATGACGGTGCTGCTGCTGCTACTGCTGCTGCTGCTGCTGCTGCTGCTGCTGATGATGATGATGATGATGATGATGATAGTAGTTGTATTACCAATGATAATAGTGATAAAAGTACCATCTCGTTAGGTACGCTTAACGTGTGTGTTTTAAAAAGAAAAGTTATGTACCCTGACTTCACTGATTGTATCTCACACTATGATATGTTTTGTGTCTAAGAAACAAAAATTAACGAATATGACGATATTGCCTATCCAAACTACACATTTGTGTCAAAACCAAGAAAACAAAAATATAAAAGGAAAAAATGGCGGTATCGGCATTTTCGTTAAAACTTCATTATGTCATTTATGTCATTATGTTGAACCTGTAGTATCCGAATCTGTATATATATTGGTTGAAACTGTCCAACTCCCTATTCCATGTCGAAGAAGACATTATATTGGGTGTAGTTTATATTCCACCAGAAAGTTCCAATTTCTTTAGTATCGACGAGTATGGATATCTCGATTCGGAAATTACGGCCATATGCAATTCTAGCAAATATGTATTTCTCACGGGAGACACTAACAGTCGAACAGGGACCCTGGCAGACTATGTTTCAGTGGACCCCTTTTTAGTTGAGCATTTTGAATTTGACAAGGACACATTAAATAACTTTAGCTTGTCAATTAACAAAAAATCTACTGACCCCAGACCGAATAATCATGGGTATCTGCTAAATGACGCATGTAAAAATAATAATTTAATAATTCTGAATGGCCGTTTCGGTAAAGACAGAGACGTGGGAAAATGCACTTTTCGAAATGTATCCTTAATCGACTACACCTTGTGTTCTATTAATAGCATAAACTTGTTAAACGATTTGGAAGTAATCGATACAGACCCGCTTTTCTCAGACGGCCATGCACTTTTATCTATGTCCTTACAAACCGATATGTACTCTGGTAACATAAGCAACGAACTGCCTATATATGAGAAAACAATAAAACCGAAATGGGATGATGGGAAAAAGCAGTCATTTTCAGACAACCTAGACCGAACCAAAGTACAACATCTCCACAACTTACTGTCCTCAAATGATACTATTATAGACCAACATGTAGAAGACAATATCACCGAATCCATTGTTTATGAAACGGCAAAAAAAACACGTTTGGTCTTAGAAAAATCCGAAAAACTAGTGTCGTTAAAAACAATTCATCCGATAAGCCTTGGTACGGCCATAAATGTCGCAATGCACGAATTAAGTACAACTTGGCACGTAAACAATACCATCAACATAACAATGAAAATAATAAAGCATCATTCAAACTGTCAAGTAAATATTACAATAAAATAATGAATACTTTCATAAACAAATACAAATCTGACCAACAGCATACACTAAAAAATCTTCATTCCAAACAACCGAAAGAATATTGGCGTTACCTCAAAAGAATGAAACCGAGATCTTCCAATAAAACGCCGCCGTTAAATGATTTATTCGATTACTTCAAAAATATAAACACAAAACTCCCTAATAATGATGAAGGCAACTATATACCGGATCTCAATATAGCGGACGACAATCCAATTTTAAACGCTCCAGTTACACCTGATAAAATTTTAAAAAAAATTTCTAACCTTGAAAATTCTAAAGCTTCTGCCAACGACCAAATCATACATGAATATATACAAAATACGCAAACATTACATACCGCGTTATTTCTATCAGCATACGAATGTCAAAGTCCAAAAAAGACTATGTGTCTTCGTCCGAATCCTTTTTTCACAATGACAAATAACGTCGTACATGAGACGTATTTTATTGATAATGCTTTCCCCCTTCACATTTAACATATGTACTGATCTTGTTTACCGTTTTGTTGTACCATTTGTACCATTTGTATGTATGTAATGTACCTTTCTCTCTTGTTGAAGCCCATGTTACCTGAGATTGTATATAATAAAATATTTGTTCTGTTCTGCTTTGTTCTGTTCAGTTAATAGTACTGGGTGTCCAAACACATTCTTATTACAGATAATAGTACTGGGTGTCCACACACATTCTTATTACAGATAATAGTAATGGGTGTCCAAGCACGTTCTTATTACAGATAATAGTACTGGGTGTCCAAGCACATTATTATTAAAGATAATAGTACTGGGTGTCCAAACACATTGTTATTACAGATACTAGTACTGGGTGTCCAAACACATTCTTATTACAGATAATAGTACTGGGTGTCCACACACATTCTTATTACAGATAATAGTACTGGGTGTCCACACACATTCTTATTACAGATAATAATACTGGGTGTCTAAATATATTCTTATTACAGATAATAGTAATGGGTGTCCAAGCACATTCTTATTACAGATAATAGTAATGGGTGTCCAAGCACATTCTTATTACAGATAATAGTACTGGGTGTCCAAGCACATTCTTATTACAGATAATAGTACTTGGTGTCCACACAACTTCTTATTACAGATAATAGTAATGGGTGGCCAAGCACGTTCTTATTACAGATAATAGTACTTGGTGTCCAAGAACATTCTTATAACAGATAATAGTACTGGGTTTCCAAGCACGTTCTTATTACAGATAATAGTATTGGGTGTCCAAGCAAATTCTTATTACAGATAATAGTACTGGGTGTCCAAACACATTCTTATTACAGATAATAGTATTGGGTGTCCAAGCACATTCTTATTACAGATAATAGTACTGGGTGTCCAAGCACATTCTTATTACAGATAATAGTAATGGGTGTCAAAGCACGTTCTTATTACAGATAATAGTACTGGGTGTCCAAGCACATTCTTATTACCGATAATTGTAATGGGTGTCCAAGAACGTTCTTATTACAGATACTTGTACTGGGTGTCCAAGCATATTCTTATTACAGATAATAGTACTGGGTGTCCAAGCACATTCTTATTACAGATAATAGTATTGGGTGTCCAAGCACATTCTTATTACAGATAATAGTACTGGGTGTCCAAGCACATTCTTATTACAGATAATAGTACTGGGTGTCCACACACATTCTTATTACAGATAATAGTACTGGGTGTCCACACACATTCTTATTACAGATAATAGTACTGGGTGTCCATGCACATTTTTATTACAGATAATAGTAATGGGTGTCTAAGCACATTCTTATTACAGATAATAGTACTGGGTGTCCACACACATTCTTATTACAGATAATAGTACTGGGTGTCCACACACATTCTTATTACAGATAATAGTAATGGGTGTCCAAGCACGTTCTTATTACAGATAATAGTACTGGGTGTCCAAGCACATTCTTATTACAGATAATAGTAATGGGTGTCCAAGAACGTTCTTATTAAAGATAATTGTACTGGGTGTCCAAGCACATTCTTATTACAGATAATAGTACTGGGTGTCCAAGCACATTCTTATTACAGATAATAGTATTGGGTGTCCAAGCACATTCTTATTACAGATAATAGTACTGGGTATCCAAGCACATTCTTATTACAGATAATAGTACTGGGTGTCTACACACATTCTTATTACAGATAATAGTACTGGGTGTCCACACACATTATTATTACAGATAATAGTACTGGGTGTCCAAGCACATTCTTATTACAGATAATAGTACTGGGTGTCCACACACATTCTTATTACAGATAATAGTATTGGGTGTCTAAGCACATTTTTATTACCGATAATAGTAAAGGGCGTCTACACACATTCTTATTACAGATAATAGTACTGGGTGTCCAAGCACATTCTTATTACATATAATAGTACTGGGTGTCCAAGCACTTTCTTATTACAAATAATAGTACTGGGTGTCCAAGCACATTATTATTACAGATAATAGTACTGAATGTCCACACACATTCTTATTACAGATAATAGTACTGTGTGTCCACACACATTATTATTACAGATAATAGTAATGGGTGTCCAAGCACGTTCTTATTACAGATAATAGTACTGGGTGTCCAAGCACATTTTTATTACAGATAATAGTACTGGGTGTCCAAGCACATTCTTATTACAGATAATAGTACTGGATATCCATGCACATTCTTATTACAGATAACAGTAATGGGTGTCCAAACACATTCTTATAACAAATAATAGTACTGGGTGTCCAAGCACATTCTTATTACAGATAATAGTACAGGGTGTCCACACACATTCTTATTAGAGATAATAGTACTGGGTGTCCAAGCACATTCTTATTACAGATACTAGTACTAGGTGTCCAAGCACATTCTTATTACAGATAATAGTACTGGGTGTCCAAGCACATTCTAATTACAGATAAAAGTACTGGGTGTCCACACACATTCTTATTACAGATAATAGTACTGTGTGTCCATGCACATTCTTATTACAGATAACAGTACTGGGTGTCCAAACAAATTATTATTACAGATAATAGTACTGGGTGTACAAACAAATTCTTATTACAGATAATAGTACTGGGTGTCCAAACAAATTCTTATTACAGATTATAGTACTTGGTGTCCACACACATTCTTATTACAGATAATAGTAATGGTTGTCCAAGCAGGTTCTTATTACCGATAATAGTACTGGGTGTCCAAGCACATTCTTATTACAGATAATAGTACTGGGTGTCCAAGCAGATTCTTATTACGGATAATAGTACTAGATGTCCAAGCACATTCTTATTACAGATAATAGTACTGGGTGTCCGAACACTTTCTTATTACAGATAATAGTACTGGGTGTCCACACACATTCTTCTTACAGATAATAGTACTGGGTGTCCACACACATTCTTATTACAGATAATAGTAATGGGTGTCCAAATACGTTCTTATTACAGATAATAGTACTGGGTGTCCAAGCACGTTCTTATTACAGATAATAGTACCGGGTGTCCAAGCACATTCTTATTACAGATAATAGTACTGGGTGTCCAAACACATTCTTATTACAGATAATAGTACTGTGTGTCCACTCACATTCTTATTACAGATAATAGTACTGTGTGTCCACTCACATTCTTATTACAGATAAAAGTAATGGGTGTCCAAGCACGTTCTTATTACAGATAATAGTACTGGGTGTCCAAGCACATTGTTATTACTGATAATAGTACTGGGTGTCCAAACACATTCTTATTACAGATAATAGTACTGGGTGTTCAAACACATTCTTATTACAGATAATAGTACTGGGTGTCCAAACACATTCTTATTACAGATAATAGTACTGGGTGTCCAAACACATTCTTATTACAGATAATAGTACTGGGTGTCCAAACACATTCTTATTACAGATAATAGTACTGGGTGTCCACACACATTCTTATTACAGATAATAGTACTGGGTGTCCACACACATTCTTATTACAGATAATAGTAATGGGTGTCCAAGCACATTCTTATTACAGATAATAGTACTGGGTGTCCAAACACATTCTTATTACAGATAATAGTACTGAGTGTCCAAGCACATTCTTATTACAGATAAGAGTACTGGGTGTCCAAGCACATTCTTATTACAGATAATAGTACTGGGTGTCCAAACACATTCTTATTACAGATAATAGTACTGGGTGTCCAAACACATTCTTATTACAGATAATAGTAATGGGTGTCCAAGCACATTCGTATTACAGATAATAGTACTGGGTGTCCAAACACATTCTTATTACAGATAATAGTACTGGGTGTCCAAACACATTCTTATAACGGATAATAGTGCTGAGTGTCCAAACACATTCTTATTACAGATAATAGTACTGGGTGTCCAAACACATTCTTATTACAGATAATAGTACTGGGTGTCCAAACACATTCTTATTACAGATAATAGTGCTGAGTGTCCAAACACATTTTTATTACAGATTATAGTACTGGGTGTCCAAACACATTCTTATTACAGATAATAGTGCTGAGTGTCCAAACACATTCTTATTACAGATAATAGTACTGGGTGTCCAAACACATTCTTATTACAGATAATAGTACTGAGTGTCCAAACACATTCTCATTACAGGAAATACTACTTAATCTGAATAAGCTGACCAGATACTTGGCCTTTGTAAAGTAAAAGTTGTTTTGTGTAATAAAGATTTCAAAATATTAGTTAAACATCTATTTGTGTCTTTTATAAGAAGGAGAAATACAATTATTTACTTAAATAGGTATCACCTTATATAGTATGCGATGAACACTAATTTGTTTTTCTCTTGAACTTTTATAATTTTTCTGTATGCTTTACAAGTATATATGTTGTTGCTGTATATATTGCATTTACCTGTTGTTTGGAGCAGTGGTTATGAAGCCTGCGTATCGCAAGTAAAAGTGTGAAGACTCAATTAAAAAGTAGATAACATATCCTAAGGGTGATTAAACAATACTCAGAGCCTTTAATGGATCCTGTGATATATTGTCCTGGGTCCTGTGATATATTGTCATGGGTCCTGTGATATATTGTCATTCGTCCTGTGATATATTGTCTTGGGTCCTGTGATAAATTGTCATGGATCCTGTGTTATAATGTCATGGATCCTCTGATATATTGTCATGGATCTGTGATATATTGTCATGGGTCTTGTGATATATTGTCATGGGTCATGTGATATATTGTCATGGATCCTGTGATATATTGTCATTGGTCCTGTGATATATTGTCATGGGTCCTGTGATATATTGTCATGGATCCTGTGATAAATTGTCATGGATCCTGTGGTATATGGTCATGGATCCTGTAAAACATTGTCACGGATTCTGTGATATATTGTCATGTGTCCTGTGATATATTGTCATGGGTCCTGTGATATATTGTCATTCGTCCTGTGATATATTATCATGGGTCCTGTGATTTAATGTCATGGATCCTGTGATATATTGTCATGGATTCTGTGATATATTGTCCTGGATCCTGTGATATATTGTCATGGATCCTGTGATATATTGTCATGGATCCTGTGATATATTGTCATAGATTCTGTGATATATTATCATGGATTCTGTGATATGTTGTCATGGGTCTTGTGACATATTGCCATGTGTCATGTGATAAATTGTCATGGGTCATGTGATATATTGGAATTTTGCTGAATAAACTATAGCATATATCGTTACTGCGTGAATATTGTATACCTTGATATAGAGTTTTACCTTCTTTTATATAAGCTGTTAAAATGTCAGCGGCCTACTCATATATAACAAACACATGTATACGCTCGAGATGTATACGCTCGTAATGTATACGCTCGTAATTTAGTATTTTTCCTTAACATAGACAGAGATTCAGACATATTTGTTTTTTCATACAAACAGAAACATATTCACAGCAGTCATTATTTCAAGAGAAGGGTTATTATTAACCGCTTTCTTTTAGTTGTTTCTTATTATTTCTATATAAAGAATCGTAATTTCTATATCCTACTGAAGGCATATGAAAAGTAAGCATCGAAATTAATGTATGTTTTAGTTGGTATTTAATCCTATAATCAGAAGTAGGGGTTTATGTTTTTATCTTTGATGTAAACACATACAAAAGAAAGGATTTAATATATATAAATTTAGCTAGTTGCCTTTTAACTGGATTAGATCTGTTGTTAAAATGTATTGATTTTAATAATAATAATAATTATGGTAATAATAAGGTAATTATAGTAAAATCTTTGATTTTCTTTCTTGTTTTCAATGATCTGTTGTTAAACTTTCACGTGTTAATGGGGCACATGGCAATCTTGAATATGTTCAAAATGTGTAGGTTGATTTATTTTTTACTCTAAAGATTTTAAGTTAAATATGATAGAAATAAAACTCTGGAATAAATTATTGATGCATTTCTTTAACTTTGAACTACAGAATATTAAAAAAATGTGAATTAACATGATGCCAGATGTCAATCGTTTATTTATTTTAACCAATTCGATACCTGCGACAAACAGTAGCATGTGAAACTGTGTTGTAATCAAACCTTTTATCAATATACATCAACAATAGGGCAGGGATAGCTAAGTACTGGCGTTATGTTAATTGCAAGTATTGAAAAAAGGTAGAAAAATATTGCGACACCGCACGTCTTTAAAAAAAAAGCTCGCCGTATGTCCGTTTAAGTATCCATGTTTAAATCAAATGAATCAAAATTTTAAGTTTAACCAGTCTGAAAATAAAAGCTAAAAAAAACTGCATCTTGGTAAAGTGGAAGTGCAATGGATAATGTTGGCATACAGATCACAGTTCTGTTTGGGAGTTACACATGACCAGTGTAAAATATACTGTTGGAATTAGTATTGTTTTAGAATGTAGATAGATATATGCATCTTAGTAGCCTGTAATACTGTGTTGTAATCAAATATATTATCCATATACATCAACAATAGGGCAGGGATATATAAGTACTGGAGTTATGTTAATTGCAAGTATTGAAAAAAGGTAGACAATTATTGCGACACCGCACGTCTTTAAAAAAAACAAGTTCGCCGTAAGTCCGTTTAAGTATCCATGTTTAAATGAATGAATCAAAATTTTATGTTTAACCAGTCTGAAAGTAAAAGATAAAACAAATATGCATCTTGGTATGGATAATATTGGCATACTGCTCACAGTTCTGTTTGGGAGTTACATATCCCAGTGTAAAATATACTGTTGGAATTATTATTGTTTTAGAATGTAGATAAATATATGGATCTTCCCGTATGGGGAAATTAAGAACTCATGAAGGTAAAAATGTATGGTTTCTAGTAATTCGTGCATATATTTGAATAAAGCCATTTTCACAAAGTGAATTATGGGATGCGGAAATGGGTGGTGCGGAGGTTTATTATAGAAATCACGCTTTCCGTAGCACTTGTTTGTCCTGTCGCGCCCCATCACGTCACGTAAGACGTTTTTATAACTTTCTCAAACAGTTTTTAATGAGTAAAAAATATTTTGAGACATTTATTATTCTTTATTTTACCCATCCTTGTCGGTATATATAAAAAAGCGGGGGTATTCATCACTTTCTGTGATAGTTCTAGTTGTTCATTTCTTGGCAGGCGGAGTTGTAAATTAAGTAATTCAAGTAACAAAACTGATTTACTAATATAACTATCTTGATTTTTTGCAAACAATATTTTATTTTTTTCTTCACTATATATTAAGAGGCACAATCCTATCATTTATCAACACTCATCTAGATTTTAAGTTAACCTTCAGAAGCAAATTATTTTACAACTTTACTAAACTGTTCCCACTGAAGTGCAACAATGTTGAGCTTTCTCAATATCAAAATGCAGGAGCATATCCCATACAACCCAAATTCAGAGTGATAATTATGACATATATTCTTTTTTTCAGGACACTTATAAAAACATATAATTTTTACAAAAATAGGATAACCAAATAAGTATCCCTCCGAAAGGAAAAATATATAACCTTCTAAAAGATAACATAGCTTTCGAGCAATATCTGCAATCTTTAACATGCGCCTTTCTCTTTTTCACTTTCGACATGTCCGAATGGGAAATCATTTATGTTTCGTTTTCAGCCGTACAGGTAAATCTGAGTTCATTATTGCTAAAGTGGAAAGTAAGACACCATGAACGATAGTATATTGTTGTACTTGTCTGACTTGGAAAGTCATACGAAATTCCAAGTCAGACGGATTTGTTTTTACTTTGAATTGAAACTGTAACTCATAAATCAAAGTTATACAATTTTATAAACGGTATTGACAATAAGTTGCATGAACATAAATACACACACAAGACCAGCATCAGATACGATTAAATGACTAGGTAGGAAAAATGAAATACATTTCAAGGACGTTCGCAGACAGAAACAAGGCGTTGAGGTATCAGAAGGCACGTATAGGTCCGCTTTTGCAAGCAACGACAGACGCTCACTATAGAGGTGGGTGGACGGGAGGTTAGGGAAAAAGTGGAAATAGACCTGACTCTCTCGCAGAAAAATGGCGTCTGTCTTCAATTCCTCCCCAGAGAGATCTCCATGACAAAGGATAGTGGTCCCCGAATTGCTGATTGGCCAGCTTCACAGACAGTAGAGTGCATACTCGCCTGTTTAGTCTTGCCAGAGTACTAAGAGTACCAAATGCCGCGGATCTATGTTAATCGAAACAGGAAGATGGTCGCAATCTTATTTACCGTTAGAGTATAGAAAATGCCAGCTAGGCAACTTAAACGATATTGGTGATGAATTTCATTATTTGTTAAAGTGTCGCTATTTATGCAAAGTACGTAAATAATACATCCCAAAACACTACTATTTCAGGCCTATATTTTAAAATGTAAAGTCCTACTGTGCGCTAAATCGTTCAAGGTCATGAAACACATTTCAATATTTGCTAAGAAAAGTATGTTAATCTTTTAAAAATAGCTTGCTTAGAATGTTAAAAACATGCAGGTTATAAAATTTATATTTTCAGAAAACACCAATTTTACTGAATGGTAAATCCGTAGGAATAATACGTATACAAAACCATTATGAAAACATACAACCCAAATTCAAAGAAACAATTATGACCAAATATAGCCTTATTCAGAAGGATATTTATGAAAACATTCAACCCAAATTCAAAGTGACAATTAGGACCAAATATGACTTATTCAGAAGGACCATTATTAAAACATACAACCCAAATTCACAGTGACAATTATGACCAAATATAGCCTTATTCAGGAGGACACTTAGGAAAACATACAACCCAAATTCAAAGGGACAATTAGGACCAAATATGGCCTTATTCAGAAGGACCATTATGAAAACATACAACCCACATTCACAGTGACGATTATGACCAAATATGGCCTTATTCAGAAGGACCATTATGAAAACATACAACCCACATTCAGTGACAATTAGGACTAAATATGGCCTTATTCAGAGGGACAATTATGAAAACATACAACCTAAATTCACAGTGACTATTAAGACCAAACATAGCCTTATATAGAAGGACCATTATGAAAACATACAACCCGAATTCATAGTGACAATTAGGACCAAATATAGCCTTATACAGAAGGACCATTATGAAAACATACAACCCGAATTCATAGTGACAATTAGGACCAAATATAGCCTTATTCAGAAGTACCATTATGAAAACATGCAACCTAAATTCATAGTGACAATTAGGACCAAATATAGCCTTATTCAGAAGTACCATTATGAAAACATGCAACCTAAATTCACAGTGACAATTAGTACCAAATATAGCTTTATTCAGAAGGACCATTATGAAAACATACAACTCAAATTCACAGTGACGATTAGGACCAAATATAGCCTTATTCAGAAGGACCATTATTAAAACATACAACCTAAATTCACAGTGACAATTATGACCAAATATAGCCTTATTCAGAAGTTCCATTTTGAAAACATACAACCCAAATTCACAGTGACGATTAGGACCAAATATAGCCTTATTCAGAAGTTCCATTATGAAAACATACAACCAAAATTCACAGTGACGATTAGGACCAAATATAGCCTTATTCAGAAGGACCATTATTAAAACATACAACCCAAATTCACAGTGACAATTAGGACCAAATATAGCCTTATTCAGAAGTACCATTATGAAAACATACAACCAAAATTCACAGTGACAATTAGTACCAAATATAGCCTTATTCAGAAGGACCATTATGAAAACATACAACCCAAATTCACAGTGACAATTAGGACCAAATATAGCCTTATTCAGAAGTACCATTATGAAAACATACAATCTAAATTCACAGTGACAATTAGTACCAAATATAGCTTTATTCAGAAGGACCATTATGAAAACATACAACTCAAATTCACAGTGACGATTAGGACGAAATATAGCCTTATTCAGAAGGACCATTATTAAAACATACAACCCAAATTCACAGTGACAATTATGACCAAATATAGCCTTATTCAGAAGTTCCATTTTGAAAACATACAACCCAAATTCACAGTGACGATTAGGACCAAATATAGCCTTATTCAGAAGTTCCATTATGAAAACATACAACCCAAATTCACAGTGACAATTAGGACCAAATATAGCCTTATTCAGAAGTACCATTATGAAAACATACAACCAAAATTCACAGAGATAATTAAGACCATATATAGCTAAGTCCAGAAATACAAATTGCTGATAAGGATTACATTGGGTTTATTGACTGTTATTAGCACAGCATCTGACCAGTATATCATTTATTTATTTTAGATACTATTCCGATATCTGACAGAACAAATCAAGTCCAGTTGTACACCAAGAATGCAATTACCAGAATAATCGTAAGACAGTGAAATCATATTTATTTTGTAGACTTTATATGATTAAACAATATCATATTATTTTGATGTGTTTTTTTATTTGATGTGAAAGATTTGTCTATTTCTTTTAAAGGCATTTTTCTAGACTTTATGCTTAAAAGTCTATGTAAAAATGGTGTTCTGCGTAACATCATGATTAGTGTTTTTATGTTTAAATACTACAAACCATTTTAGCAGTGTCTACCTTAACATATTCAGAAATATGAAGTGTGGCACCTCTACAGTATAGCCCAAGGGGAAGCCTTGCCAATGCTTGCATCTAGAAGACACACATGCCCATGATAATGCTGCAATGTTAATTATTACTGCCTAAAGGCCAGGCTTGACTACAACAACACAAAATGGTCCCAGAGTAACTGTTATGATATTTTGATACATTATGCTATTCAGTGCGGTTAAATAGCACATTTCTAAGTAATAAATCATTTTTAAACAATGAATATTTTTTATATAAATATTTTTATAAAGTACTTATGTTTAATACTTTCTAGAAAAAAATATTATTCCTATAAACATTTTAATGTTGGCGTACTTATTAATAGCTGTACCTTTTAAAATAAGATCAGTCATTGGTCAGAATGTTGAAACACTTATCTTGAAGCAGACTAACTGCAGCGTATGCATAACGGTAGTAGTTACTACCCCCCGCTGGATTTTTAAAACAGAAAGTAAATGTAAACTAAATTTATTTTACTTTGGTTATGAAAATTTGATTATGTAACAAGCTGCACAGCTTATACAAATCACTGTTGGTATGGATGCCAGTGCAGGTGAAGGCAGGAAACCAGTGAACGCATGTGTGTGTCACTGTACCCTCTCACAATGTAAAGACATGGAATCAAACATGGGTCACATTTGTGAAAAACTAGCTTTCTATCTATACTAACCGGACATGGTCAAAAATGTACAGACTTGCAAAAAAAACTATATTAACCAGAAATAAAAAAAGTGTCATAACTGCATTTGCTAAATTGATTTATTGCTAAATTGAATACAGAGTTAGTGCACTTGATGGTACTGAATTAATTTTCCAAGTTTTACTAAAGGTTTTATTTCTTAGTTATTGAAATACATGATGGACTTGCCAAACAATTTTAACCAGAAATTCTGATTCTGAAAAGGCCTACAATTTTGCTAAAATGGAATGCAAAGTTATGGAAAATGTATCTACTCTTGCCCTCTATGGTACTGAAGACTTATTGCAAGTTTTGTAGATGTAAGACCAGTTATTGCTAAAAGAGTTAGAATCCCCAAGATAAACAAAGCCTTAAAGCCAGCGCAAATACCGACGCCGACACTGAGGTGAGTACAATTAGTACTAAGCTCTCCTTGTTTTTCAAACGGTCAAGCTTAAAACGGTTAGATGGAAATTCAATGACGTGCGAGGAGTGGTTGGCTGCCCCTGAGAGGTCACTGCAACATCCAATTATGCCCATATAAACACCTTCCATGTGTATTACCACTATATAGTCTTATTACTGCAACTTTGTTATTGAACACAAGTATGAAATCGTGCCTTCTTATTACTGCACATTCATAGTAATTATGTTTACAAGGGGATGGTTTGCTGTTAACAAATGAAGCATGTTATCTTCTGAGTTATACAAAGATTACGAATAGTAAAGTCCTCAGCGCGAGGACAAGCTCTAGAAAAACGAGTAAGTTGGGACACAAAGACCCCATAAGAAGTTTCACGGAAAACATCCCCATTTAAATGGGGAGTATTAACAATATACAAATTAAAATCATCTCTCTTGCCATATTCCCGTGACTGAATATGGGTAAAACGAATTATGAGTTCGTAAATCGTAATTCGACGCTCCGGTTTTGGCGTTTGACCTGGTTTGTTAAAGCCGTTTTGCTTGTGTCTACTGAGTTTGGATTCTCAAAATATGTAAGTTATATATACGTACCTCAATGTCAGTTATGGTGTACATATGTTGTAAGATTTGGATGTTGTTGGTGGGATAGCTACTTTAAATACCGTCAAAGTAGCAGCTTTAAGTTGACAATGAATCCAAGCATACAGGTAACAGATTCGTGACTATAGAAGTCATGAATATCTCTACGGAAGTCATTAACCTCTCTATAGAAGTCATATACCTCTCTTTAGAAGTCAATAATCTCTCTATTGAAGTCATTAACCTCTATATATAAGTCATTGATCTCTCTGTAGAAGTAAATAAACTTCTTATAGAAGCCACTAACATCACTACAGAAGTCATTTACCTCTGTATATAAGTCATTACCCTCTCTATAGAAGTCATTAATATATCTACAGAAGTCATAAACCTCCCTATAGAAGTCATATCCTCTCTATAGAAGTCATTAATCACTCTATAGAAGGCATTAACTTTTCTATATAAGTCATTGATCCTTCTATAGAAGTCAATAGCCTCTCTACAGAAGTCATTAGCCTCTCTATAGAAGTCATTAATCTCTCTGTGGAAGTAATTTACCTCTCAATAGAAGGCATTAGACTCGCTATAGAAGTTATTATCCTCTCTATAGAAGCCATTAACATCTCTTTTAAAGTCATTACCCTCTCTATAGAAGTCATTAATCTCTCTTTAGAAATCATAAACCTCTCTATAGAAGTTATTATCCTTTCTAGAGAAGCCATTAACCTCTCTGTAGAAGTGATCAACCACTGTATAGAAGTCATTAACCTCCCTAAGTCATTAACCTCTCTACCTAAGTCATTAACCTCTCTATATATGTCATTCATCTCTAAATAAGTCATTAACTTCCATACCTAAGTCATTAAAATATTTACCTCAGTCAAATAACCTCCTACCCAAGTTATTAACCTCCCTACAGTACGGGAGCAGTCTTGATAATTGCCTACATGTTTCAAATATCGCAACCACGATTGACAACGAAAAGTAGTACGTCATCTTTCGGCAACGTCAACAAAAAAAATGTCCGCCATTTTTAATTTTTTAAAACGCATAATTTGGAAAATTGTGACAATTTATGATCATGAAATTTCATTTCCCCTTTAGGTTTCGTGATTTTCGGATGTACCGACTTTTTTTTTTAGAAGCTTTACTGCATGATGAATGCAGACCCGCCTTGTAAAATGTCGAAGCGAGGGGCGATAACTCTAAAAGATGCCATTTTTAGAATACGATTGAAATGACAACAACCGTGTGTTTTTTGTTAAATAAAGTACGAGGAGATACTTGAATTGTTGTTTTAGCTCACACATTACATGAATTTTGCTGCATATCACGAAAAGCATGTTATTTCTTTATCAAAAGTACACGAAAATACGAATTGTTTGATTTAACTGTAATTTTGACTCGACTGACCTCGCAAGAACTGCAGGCGCGTATTCGTTGGAGCGGGTAGTATTGGGCACCCTCTCATATGTGGAAAGTTTACGTAACAATCGCTACTGTTCAAGATGGGAGTTGGGATGGAGAGAAGGAGGGGGAGGGCATCTGAGCTGAGATTTAAAAGGATGCGCCCCATCCCCATCCCACCCCAACTAAAATCATGAAAGTCTGTTTTTGAAAGCTCTTCCAAGCATACATTCTTAAACATATTCAGATAATATATTTGTTGCTGTGTTTTTGACTAGACTGTCCAGTGTCTAATTGTCATCCGCAACTTGGCGCAGCGGATTTGTAACCGGAGGTGGTGCCACTGAGTTTTGTCGGTGTGTTCTTGGGCAAGACACATTCCCTTAGCCTCGTCCGTCGGATGGGGACGTAAACAGGGTGGTCCCGCGTATAGGTCTGTCATCCGAGCATGTTAAAGAACCATAGGAATCTGTTCGATAATAAGAGCAAGGCACGGTTCCCGGATTCCTATGTATCCTTCGCCTCTCTCTGGGGCGGCTCTAGATAACCTGTACTGTGTTGATGAGCCGTTAAATATTCAATTCAATTTATCCGCAACTGCACTCAGCACTGTCATATGTACTGTAGCTGTCCAATGCTAGTTTCATGAATCAACCGTGGAATATATCACCCACACATAAAAGGGTTTGAGGGCCCCATCTTACTTGTATTAGTTTAAATATAGACCATTTGTCGGTTGAAACCTAAGATGAATTTTTTATCAGACAGAAACACTGTCGTTATACTTATACTGATAGCATCGAAGGAAAATAAAGAAGGCCATTTTTTTTACTTTATATTTTTAAAGTTGAATTGTGTTTTATGTCATTATAGCACATTTTAGGCTCCCAGTGGGAATTGAACCCGCAGCGGTGAGAGGTGAAGATGAGAATGTATACAAATATAAAAAGGCAACCGAACATCTCCATAACTCAATATGTCCATGGGACTTGAATGAACGCACTGAAAACAATCCGTGGAAAATTGTACTATGCAAGAATATATATTAATAAATAAATTTTATTTTGATGCAAAATCGATATGCTCCTCTAGACATCATAGATAAAGATCATGTAAAGTTTCGAAAAGATTGGTTAAAAACTGTGGAAGGATATAGACGCACAGATAACTAACACCATATGCCGCCTCACCATTCAATGGTAAACAAAAAACATTTAAGGCACATATTAAGGCCTTAAATATTATCTTTCATGACTAAGTAAAAAATATGTAACAAGTCAGATATCAAAATGAATTATTTATTTGATTTAAAACATTTTATTTCAAATATTTACATCAAAACATCCCAAATATAAAGGGTATTACATAACAAATTAAATTGCATCATACACTAATTGTTTTTATTTATTAAAGGGACACACAGCATTTATCAAGTTTTTATCAAGCATTAAAATGTGCACCTCGATTGATTAATCAATAATTTATTTTCACTTTACACCCGCTTGCATATATTTAAATTATAAGTTATAACATTTTGGAGTTTAAAAAAAAAGATTGCTGCATGTCCCTTTTATATGCGCACCTCTCAGCCCGTATTGTTTATATGGTGCAAGTCATTTTGAACATATGTGGGGTTATATATATATACATGTATCTGTTTGTTATTTTTTTGGTGAGGAAGACCACTCACTTTTCTTCTGGGTAGAACCGGTAATATACACCTCCTGCCATCTGTTATTCCACAAACTTTTATATAATCCAATACAATTCAGAAAACATTTTAATCCAATAAATAAATTGGGCACGGCCGGTCAGATTACCAGAAACACATTTATATTTTCATATTAGCCCTTATTTTGAGCCACTCCAATGAACTGTCCAGTTAATGTCGCCATCGATCCACCTTGTGTCAACAGTCGGATATGCATGTTGATATGATATTGTGCTGGCTGAACTGGTGATCCTCTTACTAGACATATTTTTCTTGAAGTTGATGCTAGTACTGTCCGTATGAGGTATTGCTGATTCATGATTCATAAAAATAAAAAAATAAATATTGTACACCATTTTGTTATTATATACTATTCTTGTTCGTTTAAGTATTTCTGATTCTGTTGTTAATGTTGTAAAAAGTTATATGTGACTACTTGTTTCAATAAAATCCTCCCATATATATTGGGACTTCACTAACTATTTTCAGCTAACTCCCAGCATCTCAGGACTCCAGGCTCTGAAAATAAAAATGACATACATGATATTTTGTTTCAACTTAAATAGGTAACAAGTTGTAGAATTGAAATATGTAAATGAATTGTGATTATAGAACTTTTTTTACATGTACGATAAATTAAAAATAATCGTTTTCTGCTAAATCAACACATTTATTACCGGTATACCTTATTTAGAGCCGCCCCAAATGACACATAGGAATTCGAGAACCTGTCTTACTCTTACTAATGTATAATAATTAATAATTTCTATGGTTGTTTATCGTGCTTGGAGGATAGACTCCCCAGTTTCAATCCCAATCAAACAAAAGAGGCTGAGGAACAAACAAGGCTGAGGGAAGATGTATTGCGCGAAAACACAGAACCTCAGTGGTGCATGTGTGACTTGAACCGGAAGCTCCAGATTGCTATCGTCCACCATGCTAATGCTGGGCCATGCCAGCACATTATGTTAAGTCGGGGTCTTGGTTAAGTTTAATATTTTAGATGTAATACAAGGACCTTTTTATTTTGTTTGTTTAATTTTACATATGTACTAAGCACAATATGACCTATTTATGTGTCGATGTGCTGTAAAACACCATTTTTATTTTTAGTATAAAAAGTCTGAGACTAAGTGCAGGACTGGTGCACAATGCCACATATTTTGCAAAGAACATACATTGATAAATTCATAGATTTGTTGAAGCTGCGCTTACCTACATACAGGCTTATACAAGGCTCTTGATGTAGTTATACTGTGAGACTGGGGAACTTGACTTGAATCTGGCTGTGGTAATACTGCACACTGCCTCTAGCTAACTTAGCAGACCTGAAAAAAACAAGTCATATATGATATTGTTTCATTTGTTTTTAATATTAATAACTCTGTCCAACGTTCTCAATGCTAACAATGTCAGCATTCCATAACATTTTACTTAAAACACAACTGGAATTGAAAGTGGTGCTTTCCAGAAGATGATACTGTCCAAAATGTAAGTCACAGGTGGCATTCATGAACAAATAGCAGATTTTCAAGGCTTACATTTTCATCAATTATTCATCACTCTTGTGTTCAAAAAATTATCAGAATTAAGTTAATATATATGAACCACCAACGTTTTACATGTTTCAACGTTAAACACTTGTCATACAGAAATCAAAAGTGTATTTACTTACATAGGCTACAGTGCAGACAATGCCATGACCCATTTCAGGCATTTGCTGGTGTGTTCCACTTTTCAATTTTAATTCTCTACATTGTCTACTGTAATAGATCTATTTGTTTGTAGATTGTAAATTACGCACTCATGCAAAACTTGGAATTGTATACGATCGTGATTGTAACACTGTTTTAATTCTACTCCTGTGCAAATAAATTGAAATGATCCATCGGTCTATCGGGCCGTATACGATCTATCTGTGTATACACGGATCAGCATTATTTGACCTTTGAATGTGTGTGAGCTATTTTTAGCAAAATCCTTAGATATTTATAACCGTTCAGTTCAATTCACAATATTTAGTTTCTGTGACTGTGTGACATTATGATGTTAATTTGTCCAGGGAGAAATGGGTTTGTGGCGTGCGACTGACTGGCCCTGGGCTGGGTGTTTTTCTGTGTCGCCGCCATTTTGAATAGCCTCTGAAAGAGTAAAATGCAGGTACCAACTTTCAAAACGGGCACGCAAAATGTATATTCACGAAAAAATAAGAAATTTTCAAAAAAGGTAGATCAGGTAATGATCTTCGACTCCTGTCAATTTCAACAATATTTAAGAATATACAATTGTTGTACCCGTTTTGAAACATTGGCAATTTCGAAGAAAACAAAAACTAGTTTTTTTCGATCTTCGCATTTGTACCGCGATTTCCGACTATGATATCTCAATAAAACGATTGTTTTATAAATCTACGACATAATAACAGACTTCTGATATGATTTGTTTTCTTTGCCATCTAGTATAAGCTTTAAACTAGTGTTTCTAAAATGAGTACTATAAAATCCGCGCATCTGCACGTGCTTGCAAAATGGGAACTACGTTGCCTCCAACACCAATTATTTATGTTTGAGTTATGCGGTCCAAGCACGTGAAATGACTTCTCTGCTCCCGTACTGCTACCTAAGTGTTAATCTCTATATATGCGTCATTTACCACTCTATAGAAGTTATTAACCTCTCTACCTAAGGCATTAACCTCCCTACTGATGTCATTAACCTCTCTATATATGTCATTAACCTCCCTACCTAAGTAATTAACCTATATACCTAAGTCATTAACCTCCCTACCTAAGGCATTAACCACTCTACTAAGTCAATAACCTCCCTACATAAGTCATTAACCACTCTACTAAGTCAATAACCTCCCTACCTCAGTCATTAACCTATCTACCTAAGGCATTAACCTCCCTACCTAAGTCATTAACCTATTTATATATGTCATTTACCTTTCTATAGAAGTCATTACCATCTCTATAGAAGCCATTAACATGTCTATTGAACCCGTTGACCTCTATATAAGTCATTAACATCTCTACATAAGTTTAACCTCTATATAGAAATCATATACCTCTAAAGAATGTAATAATATCTTTATTTAAGCCGATGACCGCTGTAGAAGCCATTGATACATATATATTTCATTAACCTCTCTACAGAAGTCATAAACCTCTCTATTGATGTCATATAAAGCCAAAGAAGTCAATAACGATTATTAAAAAATATTTCTACAAAATCCATTAACCTCCATCTGAAGACAACATGTATTCAGGTCAACCAGTTGCACGTTGGTCTGTTAAGGCCGAGTATGGCTAGAAGCTGTACATACTTACATTCTCCCTCATCCAAGTTTCAAACTCGTCGAAATCACAGCACAATTTACTGGCATCTTCTAAACTGATTTGTCTGGTCTAAATTAATAACTGCTTGTTATGAAAGGCTAGTTATAATTAAACTGTGCTTAAGGATGTTGGCTGGGCATGTTTACCAGTCTAAGAATTTTATTTTGAAATCATCATAGATATGAATATAATGTAGGATTTAAGACGGAAATATATAACATTTTCAGCAATTTCTTTTTGCATATTTTTCCCATCATTTGTTATAATTTTTTGATGTCAACAACATTGGGGGTATGGGTAACTCGGAGTAGAATTTATCCTTTTACTATAGAAAAATAAGATTTCTTTTCAATAGTGGAAAACATATATAAAAGTAGATACTGAGCTAATTTTATGTTCGATCTCCATGTCAGAATTGTGGATACAGTACTCTACAGTGAAAATGTCAAAATAACTCCAAAATGTGTGTAATTTAAAGAAATTTGAATAAAAAATCCAGGTGACCTATATATTTTTAATTTGCTTTGAAAGAAATATCATAGGACCTTGTCATATACAAGTTTTAAACAAAGCTGAGCATTAGAACATACTTTTTTATCTTGAACTATATTTTTATTAAAAACATAATGGGTGGGGTACGGTCTATATATGATTACTTTTCAAAGTAAAAAGACGAATGAGGATTACAATTGTTTAAGTATGTTTTGAAAGATATGTATATAAGTAGTCGAAAATTAATCGCTATTTTTGAATAAATGTAATGTTCAGAAAAAAAAAATTGTGAAAATGTTCAATGACTCTATGACTCTCTATGTTTCCGCTTTTTAGTGAAATTTTGAAATTGGAAACATTTAACTTCTTCAAAGACGTCTAGCGGAAAAAGGTTTGGTGAATAAACCCTTTTTTGATAAATTTGTATCTAAATGATACCAACGAAGCTTTAAACATCAATTTAAAAAAACATCTCAGCACTACGTCCTTTCCCAGCCAACCTCCTTAAAGAGACGTATAGTATGTTATGAAAGGATATATACATTTAAAATTATACTTTGCTTATACGGACATACGGTATGTTATAAAAGACTAGTTACTATGTTTGAAACAAACCTAAATGAAACTTATAATTAATCATGTATCTGTTATACGGTAAAATTAGTACACAATACTATTGTATGAAAACATATCAAGATTGCTGTGTGTTCCATTATGGGGGCTGGAATGTCCATTTTCTATATGTTTAATCACAACTCTTCCTTTCTATTAATTCTTAAAATCAAGACACCATATGTTTTGCACATTTCTGAAGATTTGTTTGGCAACGTCATACTGCAGTTAGAATGTATTAAATGAGCAGGTGGTATATTAAAAGTGGCAGTAGCACAATCTTGAATTCAGACCAGAGACGTAATAAACCAGAGATTTGCAACTTATGCTTCCAGATACTATATACTTATGCTTCCAGATACTTTATACTTATGCTTCCAGATACTATATACTTATGCTTCCAGATACTTTATACTTATGCTTCCAGATAGTATATACTTATGCTTCCAGATACTATATACTTATGCTTCCAGATATTATATACTTATGCTTCCAGATACTATATACTTATGCTTCCAGATACTATATACTTATGCTTCCAGATAGTATATACTTATGCTTCCAGATACTATATACTTATGCTTCCAGATACTATATACTTATGCTTTCAGATATTATATGCTTATGCTTCCAGATAGTATATACTTATGCTTCCAGATAATATATGCTTATGCTTCCAGATACTATAAACTTATGCTTCCAGATAGTATATACTTATGCTTCCAGATAATATATGCTTATGCTTCCAGAGACTATAAACTGATGCTTCCAGACAGTATATACTTATGCTTCAAGATAGTATATACTTATGCTTCCAGATACTATAAACTGATGATTCCAGATAATATATACTTATGCTTCCTGATGGTATATACTTATGCTTCCAGATACTTTATACTTATGCTTCCAGATACTATATACTTATGCTTCCAGATACTATATACTTATGATTCCAGATACTATATACTTATGCTTCCAGATATTATATACTTATGCTTCCAGATACTTTATACTTATGCTTCCAGATACTATATACTTATGCTTCCAGATAGTATATACTTATGCTTCCAGATAGTATATACTTATGATTCCAGATACTATATACTTATGCTTCCAGATACTATATACTTATGCTTCCAGATTGTATAAACTTGAACATGTATGCACTTTCATTTGAAACTGTATAGAAATTGTAATTTCTTTAAAGAAAAGTCTGCAAATGGTCTCAAATTAAAGAAAATTATTTTTAAAATGTAGTCGTATTTTGAAAATAGTTCTAGGTGTACACAATTTTCAACAAATAGTATTTAAAAAGTCTGACTATGGTCCATCTTATACTACTTCCAGTTGTTGTTGTATTTTTTCTGAAAACTGTATATAATTTCTCATTTTTCACAGCAGGAATCTGCAACTGGTCTCAAATTAACAAGAGGTCAATGACCTTGAAGCTCTACTGACTGATTTTGATTTCAGGAAGTAGTCGCTACAGACTTGTTTTTTGAAAATCTATTTTTAACCGTGGCGGCCATCTTAAATTTCCGGCCGACCTGAAATTTTGCTAGGATCAATTAGACATTGAGAGCAACATTCCTGTGAAGTTTCATGAACATCCGTCAAATAGTTTCAGAGGAGTAGTCGCTACAAGTTTTCATTATATAACTCTATGTAAACAAAGATGGCCGCTGGTAGCCATGTTTAACATCAAATCAAAACGATTTTCGACAAGGACCAACATCATGTCATACTGATCATTTTAGAAAAAGTCCCATATCAATATCTCTTATAGTTTTGAAGAAGTAGTCGCTGTAAACTTATTTATTTTAAATCTATTTTTAGCTGTGGCGGCCATCTTGAATTTCCGGCCGACCTGAAATTTTTTAGGATCAACTAGACATCAACAGCAACATTCCTGTGAAGTTTCATGAACATCCGTCAGGTAGTTTCAGAGGAGTAGTCGCTACAAGTGTTTACTATATAACTCTATGTAACCAAAGATGGCCACTGGCAGCCATGTTTAACGTCGAATCAAAATAATTTTCCACAAGGATCAACATCATGTCATGCTGATCATTTTAGAAAAAGTCCCATATCAATATCACTTATAGTTTTCAAGAAGTAGTCGCTACAAACTTGTATTTTAAAAACTATTTTTAGCTGTGACGGCCATCTTGAATTTCTGGCAGATCTGAAATTTTGCTAGGATCAATTAGACATCAAGATCAATATTCCTGTAAAGTTTCATGACAATCCTTCAAGTAGATTCAGAGGAGAAGTCGCTACAAGTTTTTACTATATAACTCTATGTAAACAAAGATGGCCGCTGGCAGCCATGTTTAACGTTGAATCAAAACAATTTTTGACAAGGATCAACATCATGTCATGCTGATCATTTTAGAAAAAGTCCCATATCAATATCACTTATAGTTTTCAAGAAGTAGTCGCTACAAACTTGTATTTTAAAACTCTATTTTTAGCTTTGGCGGCCATCTTGGATTTCACATCAACATGAATTTTTGCTAGGATCAACTAGACTTTATGGGCAACATTTCTGTAAAGTTTCATGAATATCCATCCAGTAGTTTCAGAGGAGTTGTCGCTACAAATAAAAGTTTACGGACATACAGACGGACAGACGGACGACGGACGCCGCACCACGGCATAAGCTCTGCTGATCTCTGATCAGTAGAGCTAAAAACAGTAATAGCACATGTGCAATTACATTATTATATTATTTCTGTCTTAAATATAAGAAGAGAAAATGAAGAACAAGATTTTGCAGTTTTGCCTTGTGTTAAACGAGAATATGCGGGATTTGAATTAGTGCCCCATCTCTACTTCTTAGATCTCTGTACTAACTTTTATTAAAGTAGTTATCCCTCAAAATAACGTAAAAATTACAAAAACGTTTATCAAAACTCTAGCCAGGTGTTCACGTTATATAATAATGTATATGTGCCAATTAAAAGCAAAGGATTTTTGACGGGTTCTTAAAACCGTGATTGAATATTCGTAAAATGAATGATGAGTTGGTAACTCTTAATTCAACGCTTTAGTTTTAGGGTTTGCCGTAACTGGTTAAAGCCGTTTATATTTTGTCTACAGAGTTTAGATTCGCAAAATATGTATGTTATATATATATATATATATATATATATCGTGGTCAGATTTAGGAACAGTTTACGTATGTTGTAAATTTACCTGTTTGTTGGCAGGATAGATGTATGTGTTAAGCTGAGATTATGCTGGCGCTGTTCAATATACACCTTGTCAAAGTGAAGATTCCCTTTAGAGCGAACTGTAAAACACAACATATGCAGGAATTGTACACACCTTCAACCAACAGAGCCATCAGTACAATCCAATGAACCAGACATTTTACAAAACCAGGCACATGTTTTAGAAATGATTCTTATAATATTTATGTTAGTTTCAAGAAACAGGACGAATTGTGTTGGTAGGACACCACGAGAGATGGGATAGATGAGGTATAATTGAAGGTTGATATTTCTCCATCTAATCAGATGAAGAAATATCAACCTTCGATATAACTTTTAATTTGAAATGAGGCTTCACTGGATACCCATAAAACAATCTTATAATCTTTAACTCAAACACTGTATTTGTTAAACATCAAGTAAAATTGTATTTGTTACATTTGTCATTAACTTAAACTGAAATATAAATATGAATGCGAAGGGTATTAACTCAAAAGCAGTACCGAAAGATTTAAAGTTTCCTCTTTTGTAAAGCTATGAACAAGCGTGTGCTTATTGAGGAAGGCAGATACAAGAATGTTCCTTTTGAGAATCGAGTATGTTCGTTACGCAATTCAGAGGTTGAAAATGAATTCCATTGTTAATGAACGGTATGTTACTAAAGAAGGATAAAAATATCGGACAGGGAAAGCAGCATCCATGACGACTGTCAACCACAAAACACAAAAACAAACACGCAAACAGACAAACGAAAAGGCAAAAGTAACAAAAAATGCAAACGACATCACAAACAATAAAGGGTTGACAATAGGGCTACCGCCTTGGAACGGTCAGTGGCAAAGTATGCCACTGGGGGTTTAAACCGTTTGAGTAAAAAGGGTACATTCGGCTTTGAGGATTATTCGTTTAAAAAAACAAGTGGAGCACCAACAGTTGTGAAAACCATCTCACAGTCGACGACAGTACTTACTTATAAATCAGCCGTGATAGCAGACTCTAATATTGTTATATAACAATGTAATCCGGTCAACTCGGGCTTGCGCAGTCGCAAAAAAATGAAAGCAGCGCACAGTTAGTTATTTTGCATTCGCTGAGTTAGTTATTAATATTTAGCGATACCGAATATTCTTTCACTGAGAAATCCCAATCTTTCGTCGATAAAAATGTAATAAAGTTTGATTAATAAACTGTTTGAAACAATTATCATATAAACAATGCATTAATGTTTTACTATCTGTTTCTGTGGAATATTTTGATATGGAAGCATTTCTTGAATTTTAAACCATTTTGGTGGCCATTTTAAAACAGATGACCATTTTGAAATATGGTGAAAATGAATTGGCTCCGCTTTTTGTCATAATCAAGACGCCCTATGGGATCATTTTGCCAACTTTTATGCTTGTATCACAATTTGTACTATTTGCCAAATATTGCAGTTATTTCCTCCGCTAAAATGCTTCTGGCCAATTTCGTCAGCTATTGAATACATTTTAATGAAAACTGCATGTACTCGAATTAAGAAAAGCAATATAGCAGACGGATGCTTCTTTAACAGAAGTGGTTTGCATTACTGGCTCAAACGTTAGAGTCCTGACACAAAAATACCCAATTCTGACCTTTGACATTTGCCATCTTCACACTTATCTTTAAATAATCATGGTACCTCCACTGAGATGAAACTACCACATATGTTATGGTCATTTTTGTCCTAGGAAGAAATGGTGTGGTGTACCTCCCGCTATTGTAAGAGTCGACACTTTCTCACTTACAAGTCAAGCTCCCAGCGAGATTCGAACCTGTAGCAGCGAACAGGTTTCACACACAGTATAAAAAGCTTGTTAAAGTTGTCTAAAGGAACATGTGACAGACGGACAACCGATGAAGTGATCTTAACCTCTCCTACAGGCTCATAATATGTATATTATGATTTCTAACTTTTAAAACTTAAGCAACACCTTTCTTTACTCATTTCAGGTCGCTGATCAAGAGTTGTTGAATATGGATTTAAACACGAGCAGACTAGACATCAACCACACGGGCAACAGCTTACGCACAATTTATCAGACGGCAATAGCATCACTGTTCCTCATTGTCACAATGGCAATTGCCATAATTGGAAACATTGCCGTTATTGTCGTTATTTGCATCAACAGAAACATGCGACAGGAAATATCTAACCTTCTCATTATTAATCTTAGTATTACGGATCTTGCAAACGCTTTATTTGTTATGCCCAGTGCCCTTGTAAGTTTGTGCATGGATATTTGGCCGTTCGGAGAAATCTGGTGCGATTTCATCTGTGCTTTAAACTATTGCCTCATCATCGTGTCCATGTTAACACTGTGCTGTATCAGTCTCGATCGATTTCAAGCCGTGATGAAACCACTAACCTACAGGTCACATGTCACACGCAGATGTCTAGTTCCAGCAATAATATATATGTGTTTCAGGGAACAGTTTTTGGATTGGCGCCTTCGTTGGTCCATTGGGTTTATTTTGACTACTGGGAGGCAATCTGTGCTATACAATGGCAGCAATTCCGTCCTGGCTCCTTTATCTACGTAGTCATGGCATTTGTATTGTGTTTTTCTCGGCCCGGGCATGATTCTGATATACTGCTACGTGAAAATTATTCAAGAGGTTAAAAAGCAAAGGGATATCCAGTACCTTTGTCAAATACAAATGGAAAGCGCAACAGGTCAGACAGAACCGACTCATATGGAGCTTGCTTGTAGTCGTGTTTGCATATTTTATTTGTACAACACCATTTAGTCTGACCAAGTTAATCAAAGTGTCGGCGACACATGCAAACATTGTTGACGGTCCTATCAACCTACTGCAGCCTTGTTGGGATATTTTGCCAGTGCTGTTAACCCGTTGATCTACGGGATATTTCGTAGAGATTTTAGAGAGGCGTACAAGAAGCTGCTGCAAATAATGTTTAAGGGCAGACGAGAATCAACACAGTTAATGAACTCAATACAAAATGCCCTAGGCTGTGAACTAACTCCTACTGTAAATAAGGAAATCAACAATCCAGGCTGTGAACTAACTCCCACTGTAAATAAGGAAATCAACAATCCAGGCTGTGAACTAACTCCTACTGTAAATAAGGAAATCAACAATCCGGCTGTGAACTAACTCCTACTGTAAATAAGGAAATCAACAATCCGGGCTGTGAACTAACTCCTACTGTAAATAAGGAAATCAACAATCCAGGCTGTGAACTAACTCCTACTGTAAATAAGGAAATCAACAATCCAGGCTGTGAACTAACTCTCACTGTAAATAAGGAATTCAACAATCCAGGCTGTGAACTAACTCCCACTGTAAATAAGGAAATCAACATCCAGGCTGTGAACTAACTCCCACTGTAAATAAGGAAATCAACAACCCAGGCTGTGAACTAACTCCTACTGTAAATAGGAAATCAACAATCCAGGCTGTGAACTAACTCCTACTGTAAATAAGGAATCAACAATCCAGGCAGTTCTAACAAAGGTTTTCAATCTGATTTTGAAGACAAACATAAAAATGAACAACCTAGCAATGCAAACATCGAACATGGAAATACAGATACCTCTGATCAAATTGCATATCAAACAGAAATGCAAAGTGTACATCCAATCGAAATGAGACTGGATTGACACCAATACTTGTCGAAGATCTGTATCCTGGATACACTGTCAAAAATGGAAAACACAAAAGTGGCACTCTTGTGTCGTGTAAACAAACAACAGTACTGTCAATGTTTTGAGTACCGTTTTCCTTTTAAAATGAGGATCCACCACCCGCCCACCTTTTCAAAAAAAAAAGAAAAACGAAAGAACTAATAATAGATCTTAATTTTCGATCTTTTGTACCTAAACATCTCCAAACAAAATTCATAAAAAATAATAACAAGAGCTGTCGGAGAACAGCGCAGCTCGACTATTGGATTTTTCAGAGAATAATACATTTATAGCTAGTATATACCATCAGAAAACAAGGCTACAACACTGTGGGGTGTGGTTGGGAGCACAACATAACTATGTGTAAGAATTGACCAAAACTACACAGAAATATGTAAAAAACAAACAAAAAAACAATCGAGTTCTGAGTGGGGTGCTGGGTGGGGGTGAGAGAGAGGCGGGGATGGATGTGGGGGTATGGAGGTGGTGAGGGCAACACATTTGTGTAAAAAGCTATGTAAGAATTCACCAAAACAACACAAAAATATGTAAAAAAAATAATTAAAATCGAGTTTGAGTGGGGATGGGGTAGAGGCGGGGGTGGGGAGGGCAACATATATGTGTAAGAAGCTATGTAAGAATTGACCAAAACAACACAGAAATATGGTAAAACATAATAAAACAAAATAAAAATTAGATTGGGGGCGGGTGAGGGGTGAGGTGGGGGGTGGGGTGTTGGGGGGCAAGATAGCTATGTGTAAGAATTGACCAAACAACACAGAAATAAGGTAAAACAAAAAATTAGATTGGGGGGGGGGGGGGAGGGGTGTGGTGGGGGGTGGGGGTTGGGGTGGGGGCAAGATAGCTATGTGTAAGAACTGACAAAAACAACACAGAAATAAGTAACAAAAAAAACGAGACATAATATATAAAAAAAAAAAAAAAGAGAGTTTAGAGTGTGTGGGTGGGGTGGGGAGTGTGTGGGTGGGGTGGGGGGGGGGGGGGGGGTGGGGGGGGTAGGCAGGTCATTTAGCCTTAAATATAGCCTAAGGTAAAAGAAATTCAATATCCATTCAGAATATTAGTAAAACATGTATTTATATTTTGAATTTTAATGTTAATATTACATAATATTAAGTTTAAATGGAAAAAAGTATAATTATATATATATGTTTTATTCAAAATTCCAATAGGCCTTAAGGCCTGTGAGGATACAAATAGTTAACACAATACAATGACAGGTAATACTAAATGAAACAACATAAACAAATGTACATGTGGAGAGATGGTATAAATATTTTCATATCATTAATCATTTATTTTTTACACACAGTCTTTCACTATGTAATACAAAATATGAGTAAGCCCACGTGAGATTAAAATTCACATTCCATAGACATTGCTTTGTAAATATTTGTATTTTATTTTATTTACATTTCTATTTTACGTATTATGAATATTATAGGTGTATTGAATTTGTATGGCTAAATATTACTTGGAACGAGTTGTTTTGGCAAAGGACGACGACCTTGCGAGTCGTCCTGCGCCAAAACAACGAGTTCCAAGTAATATTTAGCCATACAAATTCAATAACCTTTTATTGTATACATTCATATTGTTTTTGATAAATGTTAATTGTATGACTATTACTTTTCATTGTATTTGTGTTATTTTTTAGCTTTGATGGAATTCCTATCTTGCCATTCAGTTCATTTTGTGTGGATGATTATTTTGCGCGAAAACGACGTCGACGTCGGATGACGTCATTAAAAACATCAAGGGATTTTCTGAAGTTTGTTTACCATTCGATAACGTTAAAAACAGTGGGTGAGTGACCATTTGAATTATTTTATCAATTTTTGCCATAAAAGGTTGTAAAAAAAATCGTATTTTTTTGTTGACACTATAGGAAGGATTCCGTTATTTTTATTTGAAAGTAGTTCCTTATTTCTATTTCGCGGCTCTTAGCAAGCACGAGCAAAAGTTCCCGTGCAATATCAATGCGTGCAATATCGTAGAATATTGCACGCTTAGCTCAATGCAAACTAAACGGGACAATATGAAAGTATACAATAATGTTTTATATATTTTTCATACACATGACTA